>JADRCD010208743.1:0-17308 GCA_019843815.1 Montemys delectorum
ATGGATGGTTGTGAGCCACCATGTTGTTGCTGGGATTTGAACTCAGGACCTTCGGTAAAGCAGTCAGTGCTCTTACCCGCTGAGCCATCTCACCAGCCCTTGGTTTTAGTTTTATGGGGGAATTGTTTGGCAGCAGTGGGTGCTGAACTTTGGGAATCTCACACATGCTAACATGGGATGAATAATATATTCCCAAACTTAAAGGGGAATTTCTTTTTTCTTTCTTTTTTTTTTTGGGGGGGGGGGTTGTTTTTGTTCTTGTTTTTGAATACAGGGATTCTCTGTTTAGCATTGGCTTTGTAGACCAGGCTGGCCTCAAACTCAAGAAATCCACTGGTCTCTGCCTCCCAAGTGCTGGGATTAAAGGAGTATGCTACCATACCTGGCTTGTAATTTTATTATAATACTAAAATATGTGTTAATATTTGGGAAGCTGACCCTTACTTTATGGTCCAAAATAACATAAGCATTAATTTTGTAAATATGTATTCTTCAGACAGGGTTCAATATGCTACATATCATTTAGAGGGTCTCAATAACCAGTTAAGTCCAAGGTAACTGTCCATATTGATATGCAAGGTAGAGAGCAATGGAGACCCATAAAATTTTAGTTAAGTTATTCAAGGTAACAAGTTAAAATACCCCATTTATAGCTGCAAGTTACATTCCTCATTATACTTTTAATTTTTGCTTCATGCATTTTGAAGCTATTGTATCTGGTACCTATAAATTTGGGACTGTATATTTACTTTAAAAAACTGATCTTAGCATTATGAGATATTTCCTTTTATACTTAGTAATAAAGCTACAAATACTTTCTGACAATGTTTGATAAACCTTATATACCTTTTTACTTTTAGCTTTGTGTATAATGTTTGGACTGCCTCTGATAAACTGTTTGCTATTCATCAGCCTAATGATTGTTAGCAGCTAAAGCAATCAACTCATACAAGCTTAGCGTGCTGACTGGTACCTTACTATTTCTTCTTTCACTCAGTTATCCTCTTTTCTCAGCATTCCTTCTCATTTTGTTGCCCAGGTCTTCCCAAAAAGCTGGATTACAGATAAGTGCCATATGCTTCAGTCTTTGGCAGTTTTTCTATACTGCCTTTTGTTATTGTTTGGATTGCTATCATTATTTTTGCTTTACTTAGAATCTACATTAATTTGGCAAATATTTTATATTCACTTACTATTTTGTGGATATTCTAGAAATTATAACATGCATCTTTAACTTATCAATGTTTAACACAAATAAAATTTTCTATAACTTACCAGTTAATACAAAGATGTCACAACTTTATGCATATGCTATTGTCTATGTGTATTTTAAGTCTATTTAAACATTGAACTATAAAATTCCATTTTTTTCAAATTTCATAGAATACTCCTTTGCATTAACCTACTTTAAAAAGTAATTTCACTGTTTTTCCTTCAATTTTTAACAGTTATGCTATAATAAGAATTATGAGAGGAATATGACTATACCTAAATAATGAGCTTTACTTTTAAGGAAAATATCCTATTGTCTTATGTTTCCCACTGTTTACTCTGAAGAACTTACTACTGCTATACAAACACGCACACATATACACAGAGAGTGAATGAATAAATGAATGAATGAATGAATGAATGAATGAACAAACGAACGAACGAACGAACGAACAGGGGGTTTGGGGAAGAGGTGACATGTCCCATAGTAAGGATTGTTGGTTAGACTCGAGACATGAAACCCCTTGGAGAACTGAGGGGTTTTTGTTGTTGTTGTTGTTTGGTTTTGGAAGTATCCATTCCTTCAAGCAAGCCTCACAGGGTAATACCTAATAGTTTTGGAGTAACTGAAGGAACTCAAATAGTACCCAAGAGAATAAACCCTACGGAAATGTAAAGGATATGGCAAGTATCTATGGTGAATTAACCCCTGAACAGGCTCAAATATATCTGAACCCAATGAGTGGTAAGTCAGGTCCATTCCTGAGCCCTTGTTACTACACTGCATCTTTGACACAGCCAAACAAGCACAAGGACTGCATTTTACTGGGGAAAAGTGAAGACTAAATCTGACCTTAAAGTAGCAACAAGCTCTTGCCCTGAAAAGAGCAGGGTAGATGAGGCAGCTCAAGAGATGTAGACCATGACAAGCTGAGACTACACTGTTGTAAAAATATTTCATCTCAATCCAGGGTTTTTACCATCCCTTTGACCATTTGGTTTCTGAGTAAAAGATATACCTGATGTTTATATTTATAATGAGCCTTAATCAGCACAGACCTGGGTAGATATTTACCCTCTATGCTATTATGTCTATTCCCTAGCAAATACTTTTTTTATATAATTTACCATGTTTTGTCTGGGCTGCTCTTAGCTCCAATTAGCTGACTCACATGGCCATTATTTTAAGATTCTTAGCCCAATAGAGGCTTCTCTTCACTCCACCTTCTTCTTTTTTTCCCTAATAGTTTTCTCCAACCCCAAGCCCAGGAACTTCCCCATATATGTCTCTTCTGATCAGCTACTGGTTGCTGCCATCTTTATTTACCAATCAGGGAACTTGGGGGACAAGGTCACACAGCATACCTAGGTCTATGTGTGGTCTCTGGGAGCAATCAATATTTAGCATAGCAAAAGACCAAACCTGAACAGTTGTATCTAATAAAAAAAGGTTCTTTTTCTTATAATAATAAACAATATACAATAGGAACAATTATGGAAATTATTAGGTATGAATTACATTTAAATGTTCAGTCTGTATTTGGCAACTTAGATAAGGTATTTTAGCATCTATTCATCTTAATGAGTTTAGAGTTTTGTATCTATATCATTTATTATTTTAACTTGTATTACCATTTTAAAAACATCTTTTTTAAAATCCTAAACAGCCTAAGTTTAATTGTAAGACTATAACTCTCTAGTCTTTAATCCCATCCGAGAATTGAGAAGGTATAAATATTATTTGAATATGTAGAAAGCATAAGAACACAGCTCTTGCTGGGCATTGGTGGTGCACGCCTTTAATCCCAGCACTTGGGAGGCAGAGGCAGGCGGATTTCTGAGTTCGAGGCCAGCCTGGTCTACAGAGTGAGTTCCAGGACAGCCAGGGCTATACAGAGAAACCCTGTCTCGAAAAAACAAAAAACAAAAAAAAAAACAAAAACAAAGAAAAAGAACGCAGCTCTTAAAAATCTCAACAAGCAGCTGACTGAGAGAGACACAGATACTTACACACTCAACCAATGGACTCCTGTGGTTCAATTAGGGAAAGGCTGGAAGTAGTTGTGGAGGAGGGCAACCCCATAAGAGGATCAACAGTCTCAACTAACCTGGACTCCAAAGATCTCTCAGATGTTGAGCCACCAACTAGGCAGCACACACTAGCTGCTATGAGGTCCCCAACACATACACAGCAGAAGACTGCCTGGTCTGGCCTCAGTGAGAGAAGATTCACCTAACCCACATGAGACTTGAGGCCCCACAGAGTTGGGAGACCTCATGGGGTGGAAGGGATGGGGACATCCTCTTCGACACAGGAGAGGAGGAATGAGATGAGGAACTTTTGGAAGGCAGACCATGAAGTGGGTAACAATTGGATTGTTTAAAAAAAAAAAAAAAGGAAAAATTCGAGACCAGCCTGGTCTACAGAGTGAGTTTCAGGACAGCCAGGGCTACACAGAGAAATCCTGTCTCAAAAAACCAAAAAAGGAAAGAAAGAAAGAAAGAAAGAAAGAAAGAAAGAAAGAAAGAAAGAAAGAAAGAAAGAAAGAGGGAGGGAGGGAAGGAGGGAGGGAGGAAGGAAGGAAGAAGGAGAAAAAGAAAAAAATTAAAGATAATTAAAAAATAAATAAATGCTTCTGGCTTCGCAAACTAAAAAAAAAAAAAAAAAAAAAAAAAAAATCATAGAAATGAAAAAGAGAGCTTACCACCTGGACAGTCCCCAATATTTCTTATAACATTGGAGCATGTATCTTCAGCCTTTTGTCCCAGAACGTCTGACAGCCCTTAAGTGAAGCAGGACTTATGAAGGACTAACTTACCCTATGTTGGCAGAGCTTAGCAATCAATTATCTTTTGTCCATTTGTCCTTTTTGGGACAGCATTTTGTCTGCAGATAAATTTAGGGCAATATGACTAGGCCTTGTATTTTTAAATGAGTTGTATAGGTATAATACCTATACAAGAGTTGGAACATACATATACCATGTTGTAAGAAAATTAATCTCGGGGCTGGTGAGATGGCTCAGTGGGTAACAGCACTGACTGCTCTTCCAAAGGTCCTGAGTTTAGATCCCAGCAACCACATAGTGGCTCACAAGCACCCATAATGAAATCTGACACCCTCTTCTGGTGTGTCTGAAGATAGCTACAGTGTGTTATGCCAGAGCAAGCAGGGCCGTCCTGAGTTCAATTCCCAACAGCCACATGATGGCTCACAGCCATCTGTACAGTTACAGTGTACTCATACACATAAAATAAATAAATAAATCTTAAAAAAAGAAAATGTCAAATTTTGTATCAATATACAAAGATTTATGCCAATGAAAACTTTAAACCTGTATTAATATACAAAATTTTATACCAATATAACTTTAATTTGTATTATAATATGAAGATCTCTACCAATGTAAGATTATGGCATATTGATTTAATAATCCATTCCTAGCTGGGCAGTGGTGGAGCACACCTTTGATCCCAGCACTTGGGAGGCAGAGGCAGGCGGATTTCTGAGTTGGAGGCCAGCCTGGTTACAAAGTGAGTTCCAGGACAGCCAGGGCTACACAGAGAAACCCTGTCTCAAAAAAGAAAACAAAGAAA
Organism: Montemys delectorum; assembly: GCA_019843815.1. Taxonomy (NCBI): domain Eukaryota; kingdom Metazoa; phylum Chordata; class Mammalia; order Rodentia; family Muridae; genus Montemys; species Montemys delectorum. Next base: position 4,810 of record JADRCD010208743.1, read on the forward strand.
AAAAAATTGAGCTTCTCAGCCAGGCATAGTGAGAAAATAATAATAATTCATTCCTATCTGTCTATTTTATTATAATATTTTTACCACAACCAAGGAGACACAGCATGAGTCCAGGCTGAAACTTTAGCCTTATTCCTACAAAGACTTAAAGACAGCAGGAGGCAAATCGAAAATCTCTTTCTACTGAGAAGTTTCTACTATACCTTTAACCATACCAGATAGTCATGGATATGATACTCAGTAGGTGTTTCCTTTAACCTCACTGAGTGGGAATTGGAGAGAGTTTGTCACATATGTGGTGCTAGTTTCTCATAAGTTCTGTTGACATCAAGATGCTCACAAAGAGAACTGTGCCTCTCACATTTGTAGAGATAGAATAAGTGCCCTGGTATAAACACAATTAGTTGCTCTAGGTGAAAAAAGTAAGGTGAAAGTGTGCTGGAGAAATGATGCTCAAGAGAGGAGGGATGGTAGCAACACTTTTATCAATATTCTGCAAGTTGACGGGGCATCCAGAAATGGTTCAAGAACAATAATTACCTAGACTACCTCCCTATCACCTATTATCATGGTATGGAAAAAACTAAAAAGGGGAGCTTGAAGAGATGGCTCAGCGGTTAAGACCACTGACAGCTCTTCCAGAAATCCTGAGTTCAATTCCCAGCAACCACGTGGTAACTCACAACCATCTGTAATGGGATCCGGTTCCCTCTTCTGGTGTGTCTGAAGACAGCTACAGTGTACTCCTATACATAAAATAAATAATTCTTAAAAAAAAAAAAAAAAAAAAAAAAGGGGGGTAGAATCTCCATTAAGCCAACTTGGTTTCTCTATTTCACCTTTGCTAGGCATCTGTGAGAAGAAGTTCTAAGGGGTGTCACTCTAATACCAAAGTACATAATAAGCTCATAGCAGGTACCAAAAACATCCTCATTAAACTCTGTAGTCATGACCCCATCATCTACTGTCTTTAAATGTCTGCTAATGTTGGCTTTCTAGAATCGGACCATTAAGGGAACTTTACAAAAGAGACACCTTGTATTTCTCTTAATTCTTTTATTTTATATACAAAGCTGTTATGTCTGAATATGATAATTGTCTGTGCACCATATATATGCCTGGTGCCCCTGTAGGTCAGAAGAGAACAGAAGTGGATGTTGAATCCCCGGAAGCTAAGTACAGACAGCTCTGAGCTGCCTTATAAGTGCTGGGAATTGTATCTGGGTCCTCTGGGAGAACAGCCAGTGTTCTTTTCTCTGTACCATTTCTCAGACCACCAGTTTGTAGTCTTAACTCCCCCTAGATTAGAAAAAATTTAAGGACTTTTTAAAAGAAAGTTTAGAATAAATACATTGCTCTAATATAAAATTTTTCTTGATGGGGCTGGAATGGTAGCTTAGTAGTTAAGAGTACTTGCTGCTCTTGCAGAAAGAACGGAGGTTTGATTCCCAACATCCAAGCTGGGACAATTGGGAACTGCGTGTAGCAACTCAAGTTCCAGGATATGACTGCCTCTTCTGGCCTCTTTAAACACCAGCATACATGTGGTGCACATAAAAACAAGCAAGCATGCATACATATGCATGTAATATACAAATAAATTAAAAAATTTAAACTTACAAAAATAAAATTTTCCTTAAAACTATACTTACTTTATCTTTATTTCTCATTTGTTTATTGTTTTTTAAAGGTTATTTATTGTTATATGTAAGTACACTGTAGCTGTCTTCAGATGTACCAGAAGAGGCTGTCAGATCTCATTACAGATGGTTGTGAGCCACCATGTGGTTGCTGAGATTTGAACTCAGGACCTTCGGAAAAGCAATCAGTTCTCTTACCTGCTGAGCCATCTCACCAGCCCCTGTTTATTGTTTTTGTAAGACAGGGTATTCTATGTAGCCCTGGCTGTCCTGCTATTCTTCAACTTGATCTGAATACCAGGCTGGCTCCTTTAGTGGTTAAGTATAATTGCTGTTACTCCTCAAGAGATCCTCCTGGCTCTGCATCTGAAGTGCTGGCATAAAAAGCATGTGCCACCACTGTCCAGCAAAACCATACATAAAGATCATGTCTGTTAAGGTCATTATCTTGACAGTTCCCTTCATCTTACCCTTGTTACTATGTACTGTGACACTTAGCTCTAATCCTACTTACTTACTTACTTCCATGTTTTTCTTCCTTCCTTTACAAAACAAACAAACAAACAAACAACAACAAAACCAGCCAGGAAGATGGTTCAGTAAAAGGTACTTGCCACACTCTTTTTTTTTTTCTTTTTGGTTTATCGAGATAGGGTTTCTCTGTGTTGCCCTGGCTGTCCTGGAACTCACTCTGTAGACCAGGCTGGCCTTGAACTCAGAAATCTGCCTGCCTCTGCCTCCCAAGTGCTGGGATCAAAGGCATGCGCCACCACCGCCCAGTACTTGCCACACTCTTAATGATCTGAGATCAATCCTTACAACACACATAAAGGTAAAGGAGGAGAACTGAATCCACGAATCCATGAGGTTTTCCTCTGACCTCCCTCCACCTGTGTGCCACAGCAGCCTGTACATACACACACACAATAAATTTTAAATTTTAAGTTAGCATACAAAGCAATAAACTTTATTATAGCATTTATACACATATCATTATACTTTGTAGAAGCTAGCTGATAGAAATTTCTTTTAAATTATTCAGTAGACCTACTAATTATTTTGGGTTTTGCATTCATTTTCCATTAGTTAGCATTTAAGTTGATTATGATAAATCTTAGTATAGTTGCCTATGTCATTACTATATAAACTGAAATTCTGGGTTATAAACTGGGTCTAAAACTGATTTCAGCGTTGTGGCGTTCGCCTTTAATCCCAGCACTTGGGAGGCAGAGGCAGGCAGATTTCTGAGTTCAAGGCCAGCCTGGTCTACAGAGTGAGTTCCAGGACAGCCAAGGCTATTCAGAGAAACCCTGTCTCCGGGGAAAAAAAAAAAACCCACATCTTTCGGGTCCTCTTCCCCCTAATAATTGTAATAAAAACTAAATAGTCATCAATCTTGAGATTCTCATTAAGAAATGGCTTTGTGGTTTTCTTGGTTTATTTATTTTTACTTTTTAGGTTTATTTTAAGTGTATGAATGTCTTGCCAGCAAGTATTTATAGTATACCACATGTATGCCTGGTGCCCAAAGAAGTTAGAAGAGGGTGTTTTATGACTTGGAATGTGATTGTAAGGTATGAACTAAACCCTGGAATTGCTGAACCATTATCTCTAGCCCCAGAAAATACCTTTGTATCCACACTCTGCTCCTCAAGATTCTTTGATCTCATATAAGCAGCAGAGATCAAAGCAGTTAAATAAATATTAAAGATAGTAAGTGACCACACTCAATAGCAACAAAAATACAACACCCTTAAAAAGGATGCATGATCCATCCAAAGATACATGTAAACAAACACAAATTAACAGATACATCTGGCAATTATTAAAAAAAAAAATCTGTATAATATGGCTGAAAATCTCTGATTTGTCATTTCCTTATAGTGATATGGCAACCACACTTTCTGAATCAAAACACAGGCTAGAAAACAGTTATGAAATTGATTCAAAGGTTAAGCAGGAGGGTAACTATATATTTAGATACTCACTTGCTCCAACTTAAAGATATGCTGATTAAAGTAGTGCTGTAAACGTTCATTAGCAAAATTAATACAGAACTGTTCAAAACTATTATTTTCATAATCTTCAAACCCAAAAATATCAAGAACACCAATGGACAAAGTCTGTAAAACAAGAGAAATTTAATTTAAAAACAAGTCTCAAATTTGCTTATATTACAATAAAATACTTCTTTCTGTAACAGCTCTGGTTATGTCCAGTATTCAAATAAAATATACAGCAATCTGTTAATCACTGATGTAAATCACGAGATAAAAACCACTGTAACAGGAAAATATACTTCATTCTAATTTTGGAAGCATATTTGGAGGATAGAGAGATGGCTCAGTGATTAAGAGAACATACTGCATTTGCAAAGGACCCACCTTCTTTTCCATGCACCCACATCAGGTAACCGAAAAATCATAGTGACTACAGCTTCAGGGAATCTGATACCTCTGGCCTGGCCTTTGTGAGTATTAAACACACACACACACACACACACACACACACACACGCGCACGCACGCACGCACGCACGCACGCACACACACACGTACGCATGCATAACTCAAAAAATAATTCTTAAGTTTAGAAATACTAACTGCAATGATACCCATATAATTTATTAGAAATAATTTTAAATATGAAGATATTTATTAATCACTGGACTTATTTTTAGGAAAACTGACTTGCTACAGATGGTAAAACATGTAAAATGGAAATCAGAACAAATTTTATTTTACTTTTACAGTGGTTATCATGTGATCATTTACATCAGTGTTTAACAGCTTTACTCAGATTTTAAAATAACAATTAGTTGTCAAGAACTGATTAAAGAGATTAGATTCTTAGGGATAAGGGGGATGAGAGAGACAGCAGTGTATTTGTATATTCTTAATTATTCTTAACTAAGAACTCATAATTTAGGGTCTTGAGGTTAATGGACAAATTAACTTGAAGTGAGCTTTGTTTCCACTGTAAGGACTTTTTTAATAAGACAAATTTAAACATACGTAATTTCTGCATTACAGTACCAAAATACACAAAGTACAGGGTGAATGAGCTACTATCTTAATTTGAGAGAGCCAAGAAATCCCAAATAAACTCAAACATTCTTAAGTCCTATGAGAGAACAGAAACAACAACAGGTATGAGAAAATCAAAAGGTTACATAAGTAAAAGATTAGCAGGATAAAAGTATATCTGCTTATGACAAGAAAACTATGCAATTCTTCTTAATTTAGTTTAACAAGTATTAATTTTACAAACAGCACTAAATTGGCAGGTACACAAGATAGCTCAGCAGGTAAAGGCACTTGACACCAAACCTAACAACCTGAATTCTAGCTGCAGAATCCACCTCATGGAAAGAGAGAACTGACTTCCAGTTGTCCTCTGACCTCCAGACAGACACAATCAATCAATCAATCAATGTAAAAGGAAAAAAAAAAAAAAACACTCTAGAGGAATGTGAGTCAAAGCCAGTATGAGCATCATAGGGGTGCTGTGTCAAAAAATAATGTTGAAAACCCTCATTAGTTCTAAAAGGGAATGAATCCCTCCACCCACCCTCCACTGGAGGTAACAGACACAGTAAGCAAACTAATATGATGAACATGCAGGACATTTTCAAAATGTATCAAGAGAGTTTACTTAATTCTGGCTACTGAAAAAACCTAGATACATAGAAGGAAATAATGTCCTTCACAAATAAGTACACTGAATAATAAGATTGAGATTTAATTTTATAACTATGGAACTACTTGAACTATAAATAATATTAAGAATAGGGGCTGGAGAAATGGCTCAGAGGTTAAGAGCACTGACTGAACTTCTAGAGGCCTTAAGTTCAATTGCCAGCAACCACATGGTGGCTCACAACCATCTGTAATAGTTTCCGGTGCCTTCTTCTGATTTGTCTGAAGACAGTGACCTAGTATTCATATACATAAAATAAGTAAATAAATCTTTTTACAAATGTAAGAAAAATTTTACCTTGAGGCAGTAGGATTAAACAATAAAGATGACATTTAAGCAGATTAAGCAAACTGGGCAGTAATGGCTATTAAAAATTAAAATGGACCTGAAATTATTAAAACTGTATGCATATAATCCATCACATTAAAATGAATTCCAGAGGTGGTGTGGTAGCATATACCTATAATTCTATCACTCAAGAGGAAGAGGCAGGAAAATGGTCAAGTCACGCCTAAACTTAATATCTTGTCTTAAAAATTCAAACAAACAAAAGGCAGGGCATGATGACACATGCCTTAACTCCCAGCACTCAGGAGGCAAAAACAGGTAGATCTGTTAGTTTGAGACTGGTCAGGCCTACATAGTGAGCTCCAGGACATTCAAGGATATGTAGAGTGACCCTGTTTCAAAAAAATAAGAAAACAAAACAAAACACCCAAGCAAACAAAAGTTACACACATACACATCCCACCTCCCCAGACAGGGTTTCTCTGTGTAGCCCTTACTATCCTGGAACTCTCTCTATCAGCTGACCTGCTAGCTGGCCTCAAACCCAGAGATCCACCTGACTTCGTCTCCCAAGTACAGGGATTAAAGGTGTGAGCCACCATGCCCAACTAGTATTACATAATTATTAAAAATATATAATGATATAGTTCAAGAAATTTTATATTAAAATGTATTTTACAGAAATCTATATGAAGAGATTTTTATATAGAAAGCAAACACTGAAACAATACAAAATTTGATTCTGTTTCTATTTCTACTTTTAATATATAACTCTGTATATAATGTTTATAGCATGTAAATATATAGAGAACTCATGTAGAAAGATACACAAAATTGTTAACCTGAATAGAAAAATAAGTAACTAAGTTGATATAACTCTACATAATTCTATCCCTTAAAAGTTCAAGTACTCACCAGTCTATTAAACAGTCTTCAGGTAAAATATAAAACAACAGATCTTTACCTTAGTATCTTGTTCCAAATCTTTACTATTCAGAAGTGCATGATTAATACGAAACACTATCCAGTCAAACAGAGCACTATATAAAGACTTAGCCATGGAGTTTCTCACTGTCACAGCCTACAAAACACAAAGCGAATTATGAGTGCAAAGTGGAATGGTAATAATTTCACAAAATACAATAACAGAAGCTAAAGAGATGGCTCAGAGGTTAAGAGCACTGGCTGGTTCTTCCAGAATTCCTGAGTCAATTCTAATCACATAGTAGCTCACAAGCATCTATAATGGGATCTGATGCTTTCTTCTGTCATGTAGTCATGACAGTAGTACAACAGAGTACTCACATATAAAAACAAATAAACCTTAAAATTAAAAAAGGACCTACATATACTAAATTACCAAATTAGTCTATACTTATAGCCCTGTAACTACCTTAGTCTATATTCTCTAGTCATTCCCTATATAATATAGTCTGGCCTACCATATCCATTTCTATCATCCCTCCAATTATTTAAGTCGTTACTCAGTCCTATTGATCATATCAAATGATATTTGTTTTTCCTTTTATTAGCATATCACCACTCAACACAAAGCAAGCATCTTCTTCTGACTATCATAGGTTCTGAACTCATCTTACCGTCAGTAACTAGCATTGCCCTCAAATATACTATTCCCTACTGACTTGCTGTGATGGTTAATATTGACCACTAACCTGACTGGACTTAAGATGAGTATGAGGTTAGAAATTTACACCTCGGTATGTGTCTACAGGGGCATTTGCAAAGATAATATTATAGAAACTCTAATGGAATCAATAATTAATTCCACTGTTGGATTTATGAGAAGTGTAAAAACTATGAAAGATGCCTGAATGGGGGAGGGGGTCACTGGAGTGTGTCTTGGGGAATTATATCTTGTCCTAGTCCTTTCTTGTGATGTGCACTGGTTTTTAGCTGGCACAAATAGCTTTGTTCCCACTAAGGGTTTTGGTTTTTTGTTTATTTGTTTGTTTGTTTGTTGTGTTTTCAGAAAAAAAAGAAAAAGAAAAAGAAAGAATTTAGTAAGAAACAAAAAGGATGTAAAATAAACTTTAAAAGACTGGCCAGCAATTAAAAAAAAAAATGAAATAAGACAAAGTATGATGAGCTGCAGATGACTGAAGAAAAATAATAAAGAAGAAATAACTGCTGGTAAAATATTGCTCTCAATTATAATTCTATCATCTGTTTTCCCTACAATATTAAAATGAAATACAATAATTAAGAAGGGCTGAGAATTTAGTTCTGTGGTCAAATACTTATCTAATATACACCAGATCCAGAGTTCAATGGGATGGAAAGATAAACAAAAATTAAAATCCTTGAAGAGGGACTGGGAAGACTGCTCAGTGGTTAAAAGCACTGACTCCTCATCTAGAGGACCTGGGTTGAGTTCCCAGCACCTACAAGGCAGCTCACACATGTCTCTAACGCTGTACGCCATAGGCACTGCACACATATGTTACTAAGACATAAATGCAGACAAAATACATAGTTTAATAAGAATAAATTAATAAGTCTTTTTTATCAAAGAACCTTGAGGAAAAATGAAAGCTTACTATTAAAAACCACACCAAGTATCTGCACATTACCAAAGGACAACTGTAAACACCAAGCTGGCCACAAACCCTTTGATCTACACTCCTATCCTGCTTGCAAGATATGGTAGGGCAATGGTGGCACAAAGCTTGTGGGTTAACCAATATTTGATTTGACTTAAAAGCTACTCCACAAGATAGAACCCATACCTAAGCCTGCATGAAAGTCCAGAAACCTAGGGTAAAACCAAATACACTGGTCTTAAAAACAAAACAAAACAAAACAACAACAACAACAACAAAAAAAACACTGTAATAAAATAACTCCTAATGATATTCTGCTATACTCATAGATTAGTGCCTTATTCGGCCATCATCAGCACTTCCTTCTGCAGCAGATGGAAATAAATACAGAGACCTACAGCCATACACAAAGTGAGAGACCTTTGAATATGCAGCCCTAAATGAGATGTCTTCATCAAATCCCTCCCTGTGGAAGAGGAGGCAGAAATACTGTAAGAGCCAATGGGAATGAAGTACCCATGTTTTCAAGGTCCTCTAAGTCAATATAAGCAAAGCTCCATCAACTCAGAGACTGGATGAAGCAGCATACATAGGACCTGCACCAGGTCCTCTATGGTTTTCATGTTTGTGTTTTTATTGGATTCTTAAGTATGCAAATGAGTGGGTCTCTGATTTTTATGCCTTCTCTTGGGCTCTTTTCCTTCTGCTGGCTTTTCACTTCGATGTGACCACACTGAATTTTAAGCTTCGAAATGTATAGAAAATTCATAGTTTTCCAAGAAAATATTTCAATTAATACATTTTACCTAATGTCATCTTCACTTAAAAAAAGGGGAAAGGAAAAAACCCTACAAACTCTATATTCTAGAATATTCAAAATACTTTTGAGCACAAGAAAATCATACCTCTGCAAGTTTATATGGCAAAATAAGCTTTTCTCCCACTGTCACCGTCTTCCTTGTAACTAATGCTTCAAATAGCATCTCTTCTTTAACCTAGAAAGCAGAATAACATATTCAACATGTAAGATTTATGAGAGAGAATGAATTATATTGAAAAGCTAAGTAAAGAAAAAAACTTTGCTGGGCAGTGGTGGCGCACGCCTTTAATCCCAGCACTTGGAGGGCAGAGGCAGGCAGATTTCTGATTTCAAGGCCAACCTGATCTACAGAGTGAGTTCCAGGACATCCAGGACTACACAGGGAAACCCTGTCTCGAAAAACAAAAAACAAAAAACATTCATTGAACTGAGTACACGGTCCCCAATGAAGGAGTTAGAGAAAGGTTCTATGGAGCTGAAGGGTTTGCAGTCCCTTAGGACGAACAACAATTACTAACTAGTACCCTCAGAGCTCCCAGGGACCCAACCACCAATCAAGGACTATACAGGGTGGGATTGAATGTACTGGCAGCAGGTATATAGTAGAGGATTGCAAATTCGATCATCAATAGGAGGAAAGGACCTCGGCCTTGTGAAGGTTTTGTGCCCCGGTGTAGGGGAATGCCAGGGCCAATAAGTGGGAGAGGGTGGGGTGGCAGGCATGGGGAAGGGGGAGGCAAAAGGGGTTTGTTCTTGTTTTTGTTTGTTTGTTTGTTTGTTTTGGAGGGGAACCTGGGAAAGGGAAAATGTACATTTAAATAAAGAAAATACCTAATTTAAAAAAAAAATTGCAAACAAAAATAAAAAAAAAAAGAAAATGTTTAACAACAGCTGTTTTCTACTACACTATAACAAATTATTACACACTTAATGGCTCAAAACAACACAAATTAATGTCTTTATGGGCTCAGAGATCAGAAGTCTAAATGAGTCATTTTTAACTGAACACAAGTTTTCAGTCAGCTCTGCACTCTTGGGAAGATCTCCTTTCCTGATCCATCCAGCTCCTAAAGGAATGTTCATGCTGAGTGGCACCTGAAAATCCCTCAGCCCAACTGCTGCCTTCATGACCATCTCTCCTCGCCTCGCCCAACTCTAACCCTCCCATCTGCCCCCTTCTTATAGCAAGCTGTTATAGCTGAGATCTTAATTGGATCCCAAATATCCAGAAAAAAACTTTAATGAAAGTCAGAAATATGCAATGAATATAAAGAAATACAAAGAAAATATATAGACAATCTTAATAATGACTAAAGTAGAATTTAAGCATATCACTAATCATAATTCTTCCACCTAAAATACAAAAAAAGAGTTAACAAATTGTTTTCTTTTCAATGTATGCTTCCAAGTGGGTGTTTAACTCTAGAGAGCTTGTCTACATGTAAGAGGTCATGTCTTCTCACCATGTAAGGTCATGTGTTCTCACCAGCATCACAGACAGACATCACATGTATATATACACGTATGTATCTACACACGTGCTTTTCTAGACTTCACAATCTAAAGAAGACAGACTAAAGGATAAGAGCACTCCTTAAACTTGCAGAATACTCCTACTGAGTACTTATGTTCTAGAAATATATTGTTAAACATGAATATTATACTTTAAGAGAAAGATGATTCTTTGTTTTTCTCTTGCCCTAGAAGTCAATAGTATCCTGTTTATATATGACAGGGGCTTACTTTGTAGCCCAGACTGGTTTCAAACTCATGGTGAACCTTCTGAGTGCTGAGGTTCCAGGCATGTACCATCAACACCTGACTGAATTAATAAAAAAAAAAAAAAAAATCAAAAAAGGGGGAGAGGAACTGAATACATAGCTCAGTGGTTAAAAAACTTGCTCTTGTAGAGGATCGATGTTAGATGTTTATTTCTCCCCATCAGATTTCATTTTGCTTTACTTTTTTGATTTCTGAGACAGGATATCTCTATGTATCCCTGGTTGTCCTGGAACTAACTATGTAGACCAGGTTGACCTAGAACTCACAAAAAATACATCTGCCTCTTCTTGCTGAGTACTGCGATTTAAGACATGGCCACTATATCCGACTCTACCTTATTTTTTCAGGCAAGGTCTTTTATGGAACTAGAGCTCACTGACTGGCTGGCTACACTGATTGGCCAATAAGCTCACAGTATTTATTTGCCTTTCCTGCTATCCTCCCTCACATTTGCCTTTCCAGTGCTAGGTTTACCCTAAATTCATGACAAAACCAGCTTTTCCTTGAGTATGTGTATCCAAATTCAGGTACTCATGCTTGTATAACAGGCACTTTACCAGCTGAGTCATTTCCCAACCCAAATTTCTCTTTTAAAAAGTTCCCTGAAGCCGGGCAGTGGTGGCACACGCCTTTAATCCCAGCACTTGGGAGGCAGAGACAGGCGGATTTCTGAGTTGGAGGCCAGCCTGGTCTACAGAGTGAGTTCCAGGACAGCCAGGGCTATACAGAGAAACCCTGTCTTGAAAAACAAAAAAAAAAAAAAAAAAAAAAAAAAGTTCCCTGAACCTCTCTATTAACTAGTATCTGACAAAAACAAACAAACAAACAAAACAACCCCTCAAGAGATCTGAGGCCCAAGGAGTTGGGAGGGCTACTGGGGTGGGGGTTGGGGAGTGACATCCTCTTGGAGACAGGGGAGGAGGAATGGACTGAGGAACTGTTGGAGCACAGACTGGGAGGAGGTAACAACTGGACTGTAAAAAAAGGTTAACGATAATTAAATATATATATGTATTTATTTGATAGTATTAAAATAATTTTTTATCTGTGCCTAAAAAAAAAAATCTGAAAAAAATAAAATCCTTGGTAGTTATGTCTAGGTTTAAAATAGGACCACCAGGCACAATGTCCTAATTTATCATAATACTAAATGGTTAACTAAAATATTACCTGAAATGCATGATTGAAATCTAATCTATGACCATCAAAATCACAGCCTTCAGATAGAGATATAGCAGTCTGCATGTTAGTAGAAATATATTCCAGAGTGGATCTAGCTCCATTAAAGGTACTCCTTTTTTCCAGCCTTTTCTATCACAGTATCATTCTATTAAAGTTAATAGGCAATGACCAGTCATATACAAAGAAAATGAAGACTACAGTTAAGGATATGAGGCATCCAATGCTCTCAATTGGCACTGTAGCATTATAATGGACACATACTACTAATAATAAACATTTTCCCCTAAAAACTAACCTAAATTATGGCAAGGACAAGTAACTAGTTCTATTCACAATAAATTAGTTTAGACCTCTAATTAAGGGACATATGAACAAAGATTTGAAAGATATTATTTGAAATTTCAAATTTTAAAAAAAAAAGCACATCAAGCTATTTCTAACTGCTCCAAACCAGAAAGAAGTAAAATAGTTCTTCAATTCATAAGTGGGCTAACAACTGTAATACACACACACACACACACACACACA
>JADRCD010208744.1:0-35043 GCA_019843815.1 Montemys delectorum
GTATACATGGGGCACCTGCCCAGATCCCAATATCAGAAGAATAGTTAGACATTCCTTATTATGCAAGCCCCACCTTATTCTCAACTCTCTAAACATTTAAAAAAAAAAATTACTATTTATTTATAATATGGGGATGTGGCCAGAAGAGGGCACCAGGTCCCCTGGAGCTGGAATCATAGGTAGTTGTGAACCACAAGATGTGGGTGCTGGGAACTAAACTGCAACCCTCTGAAAGAGCAGCAAGCACTCCTAAACTACTGAGCCCACGTCTTCTCCCTAGTCTTTTAGAAAGATTTATGTATTGCATGTCTATATGAGTGCATGCACATGCATGTGTAAGTGTGCGTGCCTGTGTGCAAATGTGGAGGCTGGAGGGGGTGGCAAGTGCCTTACTCTGTTCTTCTATCGATTCCTTTGGAGCGGGGGTTTGTCCCTGAATCGAGCTGGGCTGGAAGCCAGCAAGCCCCAAAGATCTTACGTCTCCACCCCTCTGGGAGCTGGGCTACAGCTGTGCATTGGGCACCTGGCTTGCTATACAGGTGGTGGGACCTGAGCTCTGGTCCCCACAGTTCTGTAGCAAGTGCTCTTAGCTGCTAAACTATATCTCCAGTACTCTTGTTAGCCTTTTCTTCTGGCCCTATGGAAACCCTTTGGCCTCTTTGGGCTGTTGGCTAAAAGGAATAATGTCATTCAGAAGAGAGGCTTGCCTGGGAAGTTAGGGAAGCTTTTGATTCTTCCTGTTCAATATCCGTGCAAGAAGGAGGTGCCTAGCAGTACCCTTGGATGTCTGCAGTGGCCTTTTCTTTCCACTCTGGAGTCAGCACACTCATAAGTAGGAAGCAGTTGGTGGGATTCACTAACCCCTCCCTTGCTCTGGGCACCTGTGTGCGTTAGGCACTAACACATACCATGAAGGAGAAAGACAGGTCCCCACTCTGAACATCTGACACTTTAAGCCCCCCGGTGACAGCTCACAGCCTTCCAGAGGTGATAAATGCCGTCGAGAATGAATCCAGATAGTCACAGCAGGAGACATGTGGTGAGAGGGTCAGGGATATCTCTGGGTTTTGAGTTCTTGTGCACCTGAGGACAGATATTAAGGGAGACTTTAAAGGCCAAGTAGCACTCCTGAGTCTCTGGATGTGTCTGCAGTGTCCTGTAGGGAGGAACAAGATGGGCCAGGGATAGGATTCCCATTTCAGTGTGGGCTTCACTCCCTCTTTTCTAAGTATCTCTTCTGCTGGTAACTCTGCCCATTCCACAGCTGTTCTACCTGATGTCCGAAGCTCATAGTCTCTCCCTAACTTCACCACTGTGAACTATAAGCAGTCCTGGGTTTCCCATCCTCAACATCTAGGCCCTGTGACTTCCAAGGTTCATGTAAACACCAGGCAAACCCCATCTCTGCCCCCTCCTCCCAGGTGAGCTGGGTCTGTTCACCTGGGTTTTATGAGATGAGGATGATGGGAGAAATTGATGTCAGACAAGCAAGCAGATGTGTGTGGTGGCACCATGCCAGTACCACCCCAGCTCAAGAATCTTGGGACGTCCTTTTGCCTCTCTAAGCTTCAATTGCTTTGTCTGAAGAATAAAGAAAAGGCTATTTGTGTGTGTGTGTGTGTGTGTGTGTGTGTGTGTGTGTGTGTGCTCGAGTGCGTGCAATCATGCACACTCATGTACTTGTAGAAACTATAGGAGGGTGTTAGGTATTTTTCTCTATTACTCCCTGACCTTTTACCTTTTCCTTTGCTCCCTGACCCTGGAGTTCACTTTTTTTCCCCAGATGGCAGCCTAGCAAGCCCAGCCATCTTCCTGTCTCCATCCCCTTTGGTGCTGGGATTACAGGTGTCTTAATTAGGGTCACTATTGCTGTGATGAAACTCCATGACCAAAAAGCAAGTTGGTAGGGAAAGGGTTTATTCAGTTTATACTTCCATATCACTGTTCATCATCAGAGGAGGATGCTCAAACAAGGATGCCTCAAAGGGCAGGAGCTCAAACAAGGCAGGAACTGAAGTCAGGAGCTGATGCTGAGGCCATGGAGGGGTGCTGCTTACTGGTTTACTCACCATGGCTTGCTCAGCCTGCTTTCTGTAGCATATATCAAGTTAACGTAAAACTAGCCAGGATGCCAAGCATGTATGAGCCCACAGTGAAACATTACGTGATTGCTGGGATCTGAGTTCTTCCATCACTCTAAGAAGGTACAAATATATTGCTTCTTGAAAAATTGAAAGGTGCTCTCTACAACTTTTTTGGTAGCTTGTTCTTTCTTATACTATTAAAACTCCCCAAATTACAGCAAACATTCACTATGTTTTTGCCTGTTCTCTGATGGTTTTGTTATAGACAAGGAGTGGAAGAAGGAAAATAGCATGTGTGTCTTTCTCTCTCTGTCTTTCTGTTTCATCTGTCTTTCCCTTTCCCTCCCCCCTGTGTGTGTGTGTGTGTGTGTGTGTGTGTGCGCGCGCGCGTGTGCGCTTAGAATGAATTGCTCCGAGTCTAGCACAGGACCCCACAAGCCAGCAAGTGGAAAGTTGAGGTCTCAGCTGGGAGATGACTGTAGCTCCCATGGAGACAGTGTTTTCGCATGGCTGACATTAATGACAACCCAATGCTATGCCCTCGTGAAGGGTTTTCATTTCAGAAGAACATCAAAACCACTGAGTCCTTTCAAGTCATCTTCTTTTACTGCGAAACCAGAAACCCTGCCGACGACTGCTTGTCGTAATAACCTGTGTCCCCGGCTGCAGGCTGTAGAAACTGGCTGTCATATAATTTTCTAATTTGTGTGTAGGTAGTTTCAGCAAACAAGTTGGTTTATTTCAGGGCATGACATCAGAAAGTGTCTTTTAATCAGTGGCAACGGGTAACAAAATCAGAATTTCCACCAAGTCCACCCTCATTGAACAGTATTGTCAGGAGAAATAAAATATGATGCAGGGTCTCATTCCAAATTTTGGATGTTATTAAGAGACAGAGCTGATTGTATTTTAACAAATGTACCAGGAAGCATCCTTGCCCATGAACTTTGTCCCTTCAAACCAGTCAATCAGCAGGGACAGCCAAGCATCTGAGCCAACAATGTCGGCACTACCAACACATTTATGAGCAACCCTTTCTGGAGGTGCCTCCACCTCCTACAATGTCTCTGTCTTTTCTTCATAGTGGCTCTGCTCATCCTGCAAAAGGAATGTGATGGCCTAGAACACCCAGTCACTAATACCCTGGAAAAATTAACATCAACCACCAAAAAAGTCCCAGGCTACTTCCCTTTTCAGGGGTGTGAGGGAGAGCCAGGGAGGAGCCAGCATGTCCTTCTCCTCCTGCGGGCACTCAGCGTTTACAAAAGAAATATTGCCAAGTGTTCTGTGATGATGTTGGCATGAGTGTATTGAAGACCATTCCTTGTTTTGGTGTGGAAGACAGTGCCAGTGGTCTCCTTGGAAGAGAATAGGGACCCTTCATTTTCTTCTTCCAGAAAACGAAGGTAGTAGATGATGAAGGTGTTCAGAGGTGGCTCACCTGCTGTAACATAGGGGCATTTATAGCCATGAGATTCTTGTTAGCCTTCCAGGTTCCCCATTCTCTGTTCCACACGTTAGATGGTGTCAGGCTCACTACTCCCCTAACATTGTCCAGCTGATACAAGGAAACACAGAGAGGAACTCCTGCCCAGAAGGACCCGGAATGGTAACTCTCATTGACATAAACTTATCTCGGGAGGTTTCTCACTTCAGCTGCCATTCCAAATATCCCCAAGGTGAAGCATTTGCTCACAGAGGAGCTTGGGACTGTCACTCTAGGCATGCTGAGCTGTTTCCAGGATGGGCCAACCTGCGTTACACAACCATGGGGGTCAAGGGAAGGCTGCACTGGGTGGTGGGGTTATGTAAAGCTCAGCTGTAATGTTGATGTAGAAGTACTGTCAAGCTGTCATGGCTTCTGCCCTCCTTATGTGTAGGGATGTTTAGAGAGATTCAAAGTGGCTATCTAAGGTTCCATGCCTTTGAGCCAAGTATGGTAGCCCCTGCCTGAAATCCTAGCACTCCAACGGTGGAGGCTAGAAGATCAGGAGTTCAGGGCCTATCTTTAATTCATAGAGTTCAAGGTGAGTGGGAGCACAATGAGACCTTGTCTTTAGAAACTGAGGAGTGGACGCTGGGGGAAAGGGGGCGGGGAATCCCTTTTTACAGTGTAAAAGATGCCACTGAAGAGTATTCATAAGCACTGTATTATTTTCCATTGCTCTGCCTTTTTTCTGGGGATTTTTTTGAGCTTGCTTGCAGAAGAGGAAAATGGCCACATTGGACTGGGACAAATGACAGCATTCCTGGAAAAGTCCTTCTTGGGGCTGCCACTTGTGAGCTTAAACCCTAAGGCCCACTGACCATTTAGATACACAGTTAAAGAATTTGTGACTAATTTCCCCCAGTTTAACAGCTGTTTCCTCGGTAGACACAACCCACATTAATTCAAATGACACTTGATACTGAATCCAATTCATGGACTAGTTAATAACTCCCTGGCTTCTGGACTTTGTTAAGTGAGCCCTGGAGTCCTTGCTTCACATTTTTGTCATTGTTATTGTTAAAATTGAACATGGGCTGTGGCATCCTAACAGTGAGGGAGATGGTAGCTACCTGTCAGGTTAGGAGATGGCTTAGAAGCTCTGGTGTGTAATGATGTCAAGGGTCCTATTATCCCTTGACCCCTTATCCAGGTTAGCCTAAGGCAAACTGCTCACCACATCAAAAGAAAGAAAAACAAAACAACAACAACAACAACAACAACAACAACAACAACAGCAAAAACGGTTTAGTTTTCTCCATCTCAACTGCTGCCTTTAAGTCCCTTCAGGGGAAACTGCCAGAATGATACATTGTAACAACCCCATATTTGAAGTCATTGAAAGAAATCATTGCTGTGACTCTTCCTCCTTCTACACCTTTAGAAGCATAGGGTGTTTGGCCCTGGGCCTTGGTTTGAGACCTATTCTCAGAGAATATTTGTAACTGAGCTGGAACGGGAGCCCAGTTGGCAGAGTGCCTGCCTGACATGCATGAAGAGCCAGGTTTGATCTCAGGCATGATAGCCTATGTAATAACAACATGCAAGGAGGTGGAGTTAGATGTTAGGGACCAAGAGTTCCAAGTCATCCTCAGCTATATAGCAAGTTTGAAGCCAGCCTGGGTTACCTGAGACCCTGAGGAGGTAGGGGAGCTACACTTATAAATTAATTAGCACTGTGCAAATTTTAAAAAGCCAATAATGAGGAAAGAGGAGAACAAAAGCTTTGCTCTGAAAGGACTACCCTGCCTGAAGACTTACAGTCTTTACTGTAGTAGGCCCTGGTGGGAAAGGCTGGTCTTCTTTTCGGGGTACAGGGACGTGCTCTTAGGAAATGTCTGCAACAGACGGGTGTTTCTGGAGAACTGACTACTTTGCTGCCAGCTGTGCTAAGTTCCAGAGCAAAACCATCAGTTTACTTTGTCAAACCGACATCTCTAAAAGCTGGTCCCAGGAACAGAGCATGGGCTTTAATCCAAATGTTAGTATGTAGTTTGGAGGCTGGGGATGGTTTAAACTTTACCCTGTGACATCTTTTGAGTGGCATTTTTTTTCTTTTCTAAAGTGTTAATTTTATTATTTGACAGTTATATACACACAGTGATCACATTCACCCCTATTTCTCTCTCTCTCTCATCCTGTTCACACCCCTTCACATTCCATCTGTATACCCTTTTCTCCCCAAGCAAATATCTCTCCTACTTTCACATCTGGGATCTTTTAAATGGCTTTTCATTCAAAGTAGGTGATAGCCACACTTCTTGTGATTGGCGAGACTGCTGGAGGCATGACTGAAATTTAAAGCTAACATACCAAAGGTTAGGCATCTGAAAAACTCCCATCCCACTCAGAATTTGAACTTGGACATCTATACACTCATTCAGATCATTAGTTTTCTGGGCATTAACCCTTCTTGAACTCTGTTTCTCGGAATTGTTTGCGTCGATGGTATTGGGTCTCTTTGAATCACAGCGAGTAACCAGGGCACAGCACAGTGAGTAGTTGAATTGGTTTTCCTGGAAGTCGGGGCTGCCCAGAGCCACCATACTGGGGTTGGCCTCAGCATCTGAAGAAAGACTGTGGTCTAGAGCTTCATGCTATAGTGAGGCTGCACTTGGACACTATTTCTATGTACTGGCTGGCCTTGTTCTTTCAAATCTATTACCTAAGGTATCTGTGGGTGGATACAATGTAGCTTGAGACCCTAAGGTGCTCTGTAGATGGCAATGGGTTTGTTTTGAGAAATGTGCAATGGTGGGGGATGGGCATGCACCACTAATGTGGCCTACAGTGGATGCTGTCTCTACTAATTTAAAGCCTGGTGCAGAGACTAAAATCTGAGCAAGTTCCTGGTATAACACTTTCATTTGCAATTGTTTACTTCCGGAAGACACACAAATTATTTTTTTTTTCTTTTTCCATCAACACTGCCTTAGCCTTGCATTTGCTCGGTGTCTCCTACCATAGCAGGAGGTGGTATTAAAGGACTCACTGATAGCAGTAAGTATTTTGTAAACAAGGCAAGAGAAGGCTAGGGAGGTAGCTCCATCAATAGACTGCTTGCCTCAGAAGCCAAAGAACCTAAACTTGATCCCCAGAATTCACACTTTAAAAAGCCATGCATGGCGACATTTTCTTTTTTAATCCCATTGTAAGAGTGGCAGATACAAGAGGATTCTTGTGGTTCACTGGCCAGCTAGCTAAGCCTAGCCTACTTGCTAATTTCCAGGCCACAGAGAGACCCTGTCTCAAAACAAAAAAAAAAATAGACAAAAAAAGTGGACTGACTGTCCCTGAGGAACACCAGTCAAGGTTGTTCTCTGCCCTGCACATAGAAATACACATAAACATAAAGGGAGAAAGTGGGCAAGACAAGAGGGCCTGGTTATATAGAAACAGTGTTCTAGCTCTAGTTCTTTGCAAGACTTAAAGTGAACACCTCAAAGTATTCCCTTTCTAAGCCAAAACATAATGACATTGCTCACACTCTTTCTACATAGACTCTTCCACTGCCCCTTTCCCTCACTAGATGACACCTGCTAGTACTCTCCACAGAAAGACATCCCTGTGGCTAAGGAGATAAGATAGCTCGCTTTGTAATCCAGCCTCCTGTCTAGTCCAAAGCTGTGGAGCTAAAGACAGAAGTGGAGGCCAAGTTCTGGGGGAAAGATGGTCACTCTCTAACCCAAGATCTACTCCATGGTTCTCGGGTCATAGGGACCTGTGAGTGCCTCCTACCCTGCAGATCAGTCTTTCCCCAACTTGACCACAGTGTGCCGGTGTGGGGGGGCCTCTCCCCCACTTCCTCTTCTCTCAGCACTTCTCCAGGATGCCATCTCTGCTGTGGCCTCATTCTAGAAAAAAGCATTGGTTTCTTTTGATGCTTTTTGTGCCTCTTGAGGGTTATTTCTTGCGTTAGCTCTAGGCCATCCCAATAAAGCTGCTACACACAGAAAGAAATGACGACTTAACCCTTGTCATTTTTCCAAGCTGCAGCAGCCATTCCAGCTGTAGCCCCACTTGCCACATCTACTATCCGTACCAGACAGGCAGAGATGCTGATCATCGCTAATACTCACTGAGTGCTTGCTGTTGCATGACTGTGTGCAGGACCCTTTGCCTGTATATACCATAATAATGACATAGAAATTGTTTTATACATGAGGGAACACACATTGACTTAATGAAGTGCTCAGGTTTGCAGAGCTAGGAAGGGGTGGGACAGAGACTCAACCTCAGGCTGTAGAGTTTATGAATTTAAAACTTGATATTACCTTCTTCTCCTCTAAAAATAACTTACACTTTTATCACACATTTACTCTCAGGGAAGCTGGAGTTTAATCTGGAGTAAAGCTGGCATCACAAGATGAACTATTTTAGTGGGTTCTTGGTGCCCTGTTCATGTCCCTGGCCCCTATGCCCAGCATGGGGTAAGGAGACTTACAGCTAGATGCATTTATGGGTAGGGGTGTGTGTGTGTGTGTGTGTGTGTGTGTGTGTGTGTGTGTGTGTATAGTGAAACAAGATGGCAGTAGCCATTGGCTTTGAGTTGCTGTTCAGACTTTGGCTATAACAGTACGCTGCACTCCCCGGCAGCTGTTAGCAATCCGATGTGTTTCCATCCTGTGTGGAAAGTGCTGCTGTGGGTAGTAAAACATATTCCAAAGTGTGTGGATGGCACACTTTCACTGCGAATTCCCAGTCACTTCTGAGTGACTATGTCACACTCACTTAAGCTATCTTCAGTGACAAATACACACATGGCTTAATATTCTATAGTTGATAGGCAGGCACACGTGCAGGATGGCCAGAGTGTCGTCTGAAGTGTTTGTCACAGGCAAAAAGAGCACTTGATATAGGGCAGTGTCCTGTGCCTTAATGTCTCCACCTGGCCATTGTGTTCCCACCTCACTTCTGTTCAGGACTTAAATAAAAACAGCTGAAGACTGATGGAGGGGTTTGGTCAGTAGAATGCTTGCCCTGGAGGGCCTGAGTTCAATCAACGCTCCCACCTAAAATTGCCAGGCATAGTGGCACTGCCCTTGTAACTCCAGAGTTGGGGAGGCAGAGTCAGGAGGATCCCTGAGGTTTGTTCGCCAGCTAATCTAGCCAAATCGGTGAGCTCCAGGTTCAGGGACAATGTCTTAAAGGAAGTGGGTGGCATGCCTGAGGATGAGTTTCTCCTCTGCTTCTGCCTCCCCAGACACACATATAAACATGTGCACAGGCACATACCATACACACGTAGCTCCAAGATAAACAGTTCTTTTTACTAGAAAAAATGACGTACATAAGATGTTACGGTATGTGAATTCATACTCAGGAGTCAGCACTTGTTAAAATGGATCTGACAGCTTCTCATCCTGGTCGAGAGCATTCACTCTCTTGGGTCTTACCAGTACCAAACCCTGCCCCCAGACTCTGTTGTCTTTTCCTATATTTCTCTAACCAGCCAAGAAATAGCCAGCAGCTTCTGCCCACATCCCCACCCCCACCCCCAAGATTAGTGAAAGAAACAACTGGACTTGAGCTTTTGGCCACTCTTGCTATCCATTCTCTCCTTGATTTGGGTTTTACAGTTAACAGTGGAATTATCCCTCTGTCCAAGTTTTCCAAGCATGCATTCAGACATGGGATAGAGAGGGCTCTGTCATTTTCTGATTATCCCCATGCCTGGCTGTACTGGTTGTCTTTAAAAAGCATGGTGAATGAGACTATTTAAGAAACTCCATTGAAAGTTTGGCATCTTGGTGCACATCTTTAATCCCAGGACTGGGGAGGCAGAGGCAAGCAGATTAATACCAGTTTGAGACCAACCTAGTCTAACAATAGTGAGTTTAGGCCAGCCAAGGCTGCATAGTGAGACCCTGTTGTCTCAAAAAGAGAGAGAGAGAGAGGAAAGGAGAAGAGAAAGAAGGAGGGAGAGGAGGAGGGAGGGAGAAAAGGAAAACCACTATTGGATTGTAATCAAGGAAGACATCTATGATGTATTTGAATTTGTCAGATCTAGTGTTCAGATGTTATTAACTGTGTTGTAGAAGTTGGATTTACTGGGGAACTGGGAAAATTCATCATTCAAGAGTTTAATCATTCACCCTGTACAGTCTTTGTATTGAGACAAGGTCTTACATAGCCCAGCTGGCCTTGAACTTGCTTGAGGATAACCTTGAACTCTTGATCCCCCTGCCTCCACCTGCCAAGTGCTTACGAGGCTTACAAGAGTGTGCCACCACTCCCAGTTTTTGTAACGCTGGGGATGGAACCCAGAGCTTCATGTATGCTAGGCAAACATTCTGCTAACTGAGCTACATCCCCAGCCCATGATCCTAGGATGCTTTAAATCTGCACTTCTGCCTCCAGCAAGCCTAAATTCTTGCTTGTGGGTTTTAACAACAACAACAACAACAACAACAACAAAAACAGACTCTTCTCTATCACACAAAGTTCCCTTCCCCTTGGAATAATGGGAAGACAGTGTGGAAGTGGGACATGGGCCTTGGATTGTCCTCTTCCTCATCCTCACCTGTTCATAATCTGTGGGCCTTCAAAGCTTAGCTCTAGTGGTTCTGTGCTCCATAACCATGTCAGTGTTGGATATTGTCTTTCTGGTCTCCTGCGGCTTGATGCGGAGGGAGGTAATGCATTCTCAAGGTTTAAAATTACATGTTTTCCCCCCACTTTTCGTCATGAATCCAGGGTTTATTTGGTTGGAGCATATTTCCTAACTGACATCATCTGCTGGGCAAGGGGCAGCCACTGCTCTTCCAAAACCACTCACAGTCATGGAAAGAAACAACAGGCTTCTCTGCCGGGTACACTTGTGTGACTTAACCTGAATTCTGGTGACTTTGACCCAGTTCCACACATCTTACTTCATCCATCTGGTTTTGGCCAGAGGAGGTCATGGAATTCGGGCAACTGGAATTAGCAATCAATGGTTGGCTTTTCAAGCAGGAGACTCTGGCCTTTTCTGGAGTGCCCTGAGGCAGACAGACTGAAGTATGTACTCAGGGCGGTGCTATGTGCCAAGGACACTAGGGGCCACACTCAGAAAACATAGGGCAAATAGACTTAAACAGTACAGTTATTGTAAAAACCCATTTCTATGTCCACAGATTTTTTTTCCCTCTGTTTACTTGTGGAGTTGAATCATCTAGTATGTTCTTTTCATAGCATTATATGTGGCCATCCCTTAAGAATCTTCCAAATGGAAATACCACGATTATAAAGTGGATCTAGCTTGTTCTCTACACAGGCAGGTGGGAAGAAGGGGGAGCTGTAAAATGGTGGGGTTTTTTCTTGAGCTTTGGTGTGAGGATTGGGTTCTAATTGGATTAGGTAAGATTGTATCCTAAAAGGCAGTAAGAGTAATTCTGATGATACTGGTTGGACAGAAACTAGATGAGATTTCCAGATTGGGTTTAGTCATTAAAAACACTCTTCCCTGCTGTTGTGAAGAAACACAATCTGAATGACGACAGCAAGCAGCTGACCCTCTGCCCTCAGCTGGAAATGAAAAAAGACTTAACCTAAATGCGGTGTGGGTGTTCTTGCTGATGGTGGTAAGGAGAGCCTGATGTGTATGGTAAGGGTGATCTCAAAGACGATTAGATGCAGCTTTTTCAGACGGATGACATTTTGCATCTAGTAGCATATAAGATACACCTATGTCAAAATAAGCTATCTGGAATCTCCCTTGAGCATAGTCTAACCAACGAACAAAACAGATTATTTTTTCCGGTGATATGAAATAATTTTTAACCCACACCAAAAGATTCAGCAGGAGTTTTCTAAATGTTGCTCATCCTGGAGACCTAGAAAAAATTGTAAGAACTATATACTATGAAGAAAGAAAGGCTAGGCGGGTGGTGGTGGCGCATGCCTTTAATCCCAGCGCTTGGGAGGCAGAGGCAGGCGGATTTCTGAGTTTGAGGCCAGCCTGGTCCTGGAGTGACTTCCAGGACAGCCAGGGCTATACAGAGAAACCCTGTCTCGGGGGGGAGGGGGAGAAGGAAGAAAGAAAGAAAAGAAGGAAGAAAGCAAGCTAGAGATAGAGATATGTACATATATTTGATTCTAGAACCTTCTAGTTCATTATCAAATCTTTGAAGAAGCTTATTCTAACTGGGAGTTTTAGCAAAATATCTAGTGACCTTTTTCTAAATTCTCTAGTTTCAATTGTGTGCTCTATGGTTGAGAGGGATAAGATTTGAGGAAACAAGAAGAGAAAAGGGTTTGTATTTGCCATCTTGGTTGCACCCTCTGTAGGTGGGGGTCACTCAGTGTCTGGCCCAGTTTATGAGCAGAATGACGTCTCAGGAAGCATCATCGTCGTCTTGCTGGTCAAGTCAAGTTGCTCAAGGTTTAGTTGGTTACTAGGGTGTTACCAAAAGAGGCAAGGGAGCCAGTTTTTTAAATTTAGGCATTCTGTGTCTGACTGTGTGGGTGGAGAATGCGAGAGAAACTTGGACCTAAAAATCAGAGCCTTCCAGGTCTCTGGCTCCATGGCAAATGTGATTCCCTTCTCATTGGATAGAGTGTCCCTGTCTAGGGATGAGCAGGCTCATCTGGATTTGGCTTTTAGCAAAGACACAAATGCATCAGGGAATGTAAGTCAGGTTTCCTAAGGAAAGCTTAATCTGGTTGGGATGGAGACATTACAAGGGATTTATGTTCTGTTGCCGTTGTCAAGCCTACCTATATCTTCACAGAAAACCACATGAGAAGGTGGGTCTGGTTTCCTTATTCTTCTGAGACTTCCTGTATACTCAGCTAGCTCAGCCTTTGGTGCATTCGTTCTGGGACATTCTGGCCTACTGATTTAACTCTTCTCCATCTAAATTGCATGCAAAGTAGTCATAGTTCCAAATGTCCAGTTGTGCTCAGTTGTAATTACAGTTGGCAATCTTTGTCACTTGAGGTAGAGATGTGTCTATATTGTATCCATATGTCTGTGTACGTGTGTACGCTTAATGGGTATTTACAGTTATGTCTTGAAAAAAATCATTTTTAAAAAGCTGTGGAGCTTTAGAAGAAACCTCAATCAACATCAAGTTTTCTAAGAAGTGGCTTCATGGACCAAGGACATAGGCCCCATCACAGAGTGCTTGTCTGGCATGTACCACAAGGGTCTAGGTTTGCTCCCCAGTAACACACACACACACACACACACACACACACACACACACACACCTTCCTATATTAGGTAAATGTTAGGTCTTTAAGGGCAGAGTAGTACAGGTCTTTGTTTCTTTTATTGAAATAGCTTGACTGGGATGAGAGAGCATCATTTGAGACAATTAATCCTGAACCTTGGGATGTCTCACAGTCACATGAACATGGACTGTGTTTATCAAGTGGGCATCATGCCATCAGTGGTGGTCCCAAACGACTGATCCAGCCTTGATTCAGTAGTGAGGCTCCTTGACTTTCCTGTGGCGTTTCCATCTTAAGGGCCTTTTTCTTTCAGGTTGCGACTACCATGCCTAAATGCCTCAGTCCTCAAGAATGAAGGGCTTAAAACTTAAGGACGTCTAGCTCACAGTACAAATTATAGCACCGTGTACTTTGATTCTTTGTGGCAGACTGGTTGTGGGCAGTGAGGGCACAGCGTCCTGGTTCTTGCCAGCAATATGCCAAGCTTCCTAAAGCTGCCTGTTTGTATTGGATTTTTTTTTCATCTTCAAAGAGGGTTAAAGGCATTCATTTACCACCACTGCCTGGGAGGTAAGACGGATTCCTGTTTTATAGGTGGAGGAAATAGAGGTCTAAGTGCCTTGCCTGAGGCCACCCGGGGAGCCAGGTGTCTGAGGACAGGTGGACAGGGCTGGTACCACCTCTTCTTGGCTGGATGGCTCTCCGGCTCTTTCTCCCTGTGTTGGTTGTTCTCGAGGGCTGCAGACCACTAGTATCAAATCCATGGCGTCTATAATAAACCAAGATAGGAAAGAGATGCCGTATATATTTATTTGTGTGTGTCTGTCTGCCTGCCTGCCTCCACATTAAGCTCCAGGTTATTTAAACAGGAAGGAACTCATGTGACCCCCCCCCATGCTTCCCTTCCCTGTCTGTAGAATGGGAATGCTAACAGTTGCCCTCCTTCGGGGATGCTGCCCACATGGAAGTCAAAACAAGCTAATGAGGTCAAAAACTTTGAAAACCGCACAGAGCTCTGGAACTCTGGGCTGTCGTTAGTGCTGCCGGAAAATGACGATGAGGCTGCTTATGGAAAGGGGGTGTTGAGGGGTAGGACTTTCCTAATTAGGGGTCTAATTGTTTTGGTGATGTGTGGCAATGATTTCAGTACTGTCATGAAAGAATCCAAAATCAAGGGAAGAAAAGACTAGGGGAAAGCTAGCATTCTGAGTAGTATATATTTAGTAGACACAATGGCAAAACAAGTTGATTATGAGTTTTCGGAGTGTGCAGCTGGACCATGGCATACGGTGGGGAGGGAGCAGGGAACAGAGCCACACTGTATTCCATGTCACAGGTCCAGGGTGACAGGCTGCTCTCCTCCCACCTCAGAGATAAAAGGAGAGGGCTTAGTGAACCTCAAGGGTGGGTCAGTCCTCCCATGGAAGGGGAGACAAAATAGTTACCACTGGGTTCCTGACCCTTCCCTGCAGTACACTTATGTCAAGCACTTGTGCAAGTTGTAGCAATGTGGATGAGGGAGCCACCGCTGAAGGGATGGTTTGAACGGCAAAATTACCTCAAGTAAGCAGACCAATCAGAAGAGGCCTCCTCAGCAGGGCTGGAAGGTTCCGTTGAAGCCTGCAGTTCTCCTTTCTCAGCTGGACTCCCCTAGACAGGGTCCAACCTGCACAACCGATTTTGTAGGTTCTGAAACCAGAACAGCCAAGACTGCAGAAGCTTGGAGTTTCCAAAGACATTCAGAGCAACTCGGAGACTGTCGGCCAGCCAGCCTTGACACAAGGGCCAAGCTGCTGTGCACCACCATGGGGGAGACCACAGGAGCCTTTAATACCCCAGCAGTTTTAAACTGGGGATAAAATAAAGCGACTAATCCACAAAGGGACTCAGCCATTTGACTGAAAGTAAAATCAAACGCCTTAGGGTTTTTCTTTTTAATCTTTATTGGTTTTTCTGCTTACAAAAGTAATACATGCTGGTTGTAAAAAAAAAAAAAATCAAATATTAGAGAAAAATGTAACGGGGCAAAAAAAAAAAAAAAAAAATGCCTTCCATGTGCTCAGACTTCCCTGAAGAAGAAAAAAAAAAAAACCCACCTCAACAGATTTTGTACAAATGAGAGGTTCTTTTCCAAACAGATCTTTGCTGTTTTTTTTTTCCACCAACACAAGCAAAATTGATAGACATCCACATGTGTGACAGATATTCTTTCGTAATTGCAGCCGTGATTTGGCCCTTAGCGATTTTCTTGGCAAGCCAGATGTCACCCCAAACACATATAGTCCAATTCAAGATAGTGCAGGTGCTGAGGGGAAAACTCATTTGGTAAAGCACTTGCTTCTTTCTCGAACACGAGAGCCTGAGTTCAGTCACTAGTGCCTATGTAAAAAAAAAAAAGAAAGAAAGAAAACCAGGTGGGCGGGGATATGGAGACAGAGGATTCTAGGTCTAGCAATATTGGCAAGTTCCAGGTTCGGTGAAAACCCCTATGAGACCCACGGAGGAAGACACCCACCCTCAATATTTAGCCTCCCTGGGTACATGCATACCTGTGTTCATGTGTTCTCACACAAACACAAAGAAAGCATGGTGCGTAGATGATTCGAAATGAAAGATGATTGGTAGGAGCAGAGACCATATGCGCTGCCTTCATTTTTTTTTTTCTATGAACCAATAGAAAAACTTCCTACATCCCATTACTGTTTGTGACATACAGTGTTGCTGCAGCTAAGTGCTGCTGTGGCAGCCAGCAGGAGCTGCCTTTCACAGTCCCTAGAAAAATAAGCAGCTTTTCTCTATCCCCACTTCGCAGAGAGCTTAGACTCTGGAGGAAAGAATTTCATTCCACTATAAGGCAGGACTCCTTATCAACAACAACAGTAAAAATAACTAGTAGTTATCAAATGTAAAGTCTGAAAGAACTGTATGGGGTGTGCTGGAATAGGATGTGTGTATAAAATGACCACGTGGAAACAGCTCAGAGCTGTTCCTAACACTGTACCAGAAAATCTCAACTAGGAAGCTGGGATCATAGGGGTTAACTAATGTGCCTAGGCTTAAGAAGCTGAGATCTAGCCAGGGTGGTGGTGGCAGCAGTGCACACCTTTAATCCCAGCACTTAGGAGGCAGAGGCAGGCGGATTTCTGGGTTCGAGGCCAGCCTGGTCTACAGAGTGAGTTCCAGGACAGCCAGGGCTACACAGAGAAACCCTGTCTTGAAAACAAAAAAAAAAAAAAAAAAAGAGAAAAAAACAAAACAAAAAATAATAAAATAAAAAAGAACTGGTAGCTTGAGGCGAGTCACTGGAAGGTCAAACATTCTATCTGAAATTCTGCAAAATAGAGAGGGTAGCCTAAACTGTGAATGATGACTTTCAGGTATGTGCTAAGTAGGTAATTCCCAGGACGGGCTACTGATATGGGTCCCTGTACATGTATGCTCAGTCCAGTTGCTGAGGTGGTGTCTCTTGATCCTCCATGAATGATTATGTACTGAAGGCAAGCTCATTGATATTTGTTGTTCAGATGGCTTGGTTTGGCCAGATGGTATCATGAGAAATTGTTTCTATATTTTGTGTGCGTATAGGCACAAATGTCCCAGAGTACACATACTGTGGTCAGAGGACAACTTACAGGAGTTGTCTCTTTTACCGTGTGGATCCTAGGGGCTGAACTCAAGTTATCAGATCTGGTGTCAAAGGCCTTATTCCTCTGAGCCACTTTGCAGGCCCAAGAGCTACATTTGCTTTCTCACCCATAGGAGGAACCAATGCCTGCCTCTCCTGTAGATTAGAAATAAAAAACAAATAGTGTTAACTGAGCAACCCAACTCAAGGATCGCGTGGATTAATTGGCACACTGGCATTCCCAGGCTGTCACTTGTCAGCTCCAGAAATCTGCCTCTGTGTAAGTGTGGAGATCCTGCCTGAAGTACTTAAGAGTGCACAAGAGCAAATTATTTAGACAGTAGTGTTGGGGGCTGGGAGGGGGGTGGAGGGCAGGGCTGTGGGCAGATGAGAAGTTTTCATAGCAAGATTGTTCACTGCAAGGCTAATCTGGAACCATACAGCCACATCTGGCTTCCAGTGGTCTACTGCTCAGTGATATTGGCTGGAAGGAATGCACATGTGCTGCAGATTCGTCTGTGTACATGTGACTGGCAAGCATGGTGGTATCTGGCTGAGTTCATGTGCGTGGTAGATACAGGGGCTAGGACACATCATTTGTGCTGAAAGAGTCACATTTGGAGAAGACAGTGCTCCCTGGTTGAGAATGGAAAGGCTGGACGGATGGAAGGTGAAGGGATTTTTATCCTTCCTGTTGAAAGGAAAACTGAAGTTGCTGGCCATCTTATGAAATCTCTGGGAGGCGTAGACTATGATTTTCCCCCTCTGCGATTCATTTGAGTCCGTCTGTGGAATGGCAGTAGGGCCAGGAAGGGCTTCTGCATGCTGGGGGAACTGAACAGGGAGGTGAGTAAGTGCCTCGCTCCCAGCTGAGAATGTTTGCTGTGAGAATGTCAACACGTGTGATCAGATGACATTCGGAGGGCTTATGGTAGGAGCAGGTGCGTCTTCTTCATCTCCCAAAGAGCACTCACAGCTGAAATGATCTTCTGAGATAAGACAGCCATGCAGGGGGGTCAGCTAGCAGAGCAGATTAATCTGACCAAACAGAAGAGCTGAACCTTGTTCTACAGAGACCCTCCAGTCCCCACCTGTGAAGTACCTGGAGAAGCTTGCTCTAACTAATTCTGATTCTTTAGCCCACATTGCCCACTGAGGCTAAAGCACAGCCTTTCCTATGACTCTAGCAAAGATATTGAGAGGAGCACTTAATATGAGGCCTTATGCTATGTGACCGGAGGAAGTCAAGCAAGGTGAGGCTGGAAATGGGGTTTTTATTAATACAACTCGAAACATTCTAAGTTGCAGTGGTACCGTTTAGGAAGCAGTAGGCTTCCAGATGATATCAAATAATTTGAGTGAGATTCTGGACAATCTCTAAATCTGGGCAGGAGAGATGCCTCATTGGTTAAGAGTGCTTGCTGTTCTTCTAAAAGGACCTGAGTTGGGTTCCTGCTGCCTGTGGTGGACAAACTCCAGCTACAGGGAACCGGATGCCCTCTTCTGGCTTCCGGAGGCATCACTGTCACATGCACATACCCACACACATACACAACCAAATCTTGGATAAACAAACATGGGATACAGTACTGAAAAAAAAAATACATAGGAAAGGACCATCCTTCTAGAATAGCTGAAAGTCAGCTCAAGACTTATGTTCATCTTCTTGGGAGTCAGCAGGTTACATGGTTTATAATGAGCTTTAATTCAGTAGTTTTTACTATTTGGATATGTTATTACATCATTGCATCAAGTACCAAAGTCAGTGGTTGCAGAAAATATATATCCCTGGATATAGTATTTCATTAGAAGAGAGTGGGCCATGTGTTTGTGCAAATGTGCGTGCATGCGTGTGTGTGTGTGTGTGTGTGTGTGTGTGTGTGTGTGTGTGTGTGTTTATTGCATACATCACACAACAGAGTCTCTGGATGAGACCATTGCTTTGTGAGAGGCATAAGGCTACCTAGATACTGCATAAAATGAAATTGGCAAGGGTACTTGCTCTTCTGTGTGTTTAACTTGGTAGATGGTGTGCTGTGGTAATAGCCAATGGTGAAAACTTTGGAATGTAAATGTAGTACAACAGAGCATTCTAGGTATATGAGGGTGTGGGGGACAATTCATCGCCATCATTGCAGATCAACCTTGGTCTCCATGATATCACATATAAATCTAATTTAAGAGATGAGTTAAATGTGAGGGTTTTCCCTCATGTATTTTATTCTATATATTTCAGTTTTTCGATTCTACTTTTTCTGCCTCTACTGAAAATACAGTGTGTTTATTTAGAGTTGTTCCTGGCCAGGACATAAAACTTTGGTGTCATATCTTAATCATTTGGTTTTTCAGAGGCAAGCAGCCTTAAATAATCAATTGCATAAAAATAAATCCATCGTAAAAAAAAATTCAGAAGCAACCTCTCCTGTTTGTCAAAATTCATCATCATTAAATTCAGGCAGGATATTAACTTTATGGCTGAAAGGTTTTGGCTGTACAGAGATGAACTAATTTTGAACACATGGCAACTACATTAATTCTTTGAAAAGATGAGTGAGGAGCCCTTCCTATCATACGTAACTTATTAATATTTTGAACTGAATCATTTTCCTAAGTAGACATGACTTTTTGGGGGTGTATTTTTCTCTCCCAGTCCAGAGCCACATGCTCAGCCAAGACAGATTTATGACCTTTTAAAAATAATGACGGAAAATGAGATGGGAGGGGAAGGGGACACGTTTTAGTGTCTGCTTTGCTCTGAGGCCTAAACTGCGAACTCTCCAGTTCTGGAAGCCTTTGAAATGCTGATTCCAGTCTTCTTGTGGGCTCTTAAACACCTTCTCAAATGACCCATTTTAATAACCCGAAAGCTATTATATAACGAGCAGCCATAATTTAGTCCAGGGCTCTAGGGGGACCCTCACAGTTCAGCAATGAATAGTTAATGCAGGATAATGTTTAGCAGGTTATTAGTTTTCACTATACAAATGCTGATCGGGGAACGCTTTTATAAGGTGTTTAAAAGAAAATGTAATTAACTGGTTGCATGCTTCTGTTGCAGCTCAAATTGAAATTATTCCATGCAAGATCTGTGGAGACAAATCGTCAGGAATCCATTATGGTGTCATTACGTGTGAAGGCTGCAAGGTAAGCTGTTTGAATTGTTGTTGTTGTTGTTGTTGCTTCCAGTCGCGTTACGAAGCATCTTTGCAATTTCTGTTTTTTACCTCCAGTCTACCTAAAAGTTCAACTCCTTAGGCTTCTGAGTGATGACAACAGGGTGTGGTCAGTACTGTGTTGTTAAATCGTAATTACTGCGGTTGCATAGACTCTAGTCCTTTCTTCAAGATGTCAGAAGAACTGCGAGCAAGGGACCAGAGTCGACTGCTCTGATGAGCTACTTCTGGGCTGAGGAGATGATGGGTCGGTGAGAAATAGCATTCCGTGTGTGAGAACACGGGACCTGAATTCAAATCCCTGATGCCTATGCGAAAACTCCAGAAATGGCCACTCAGGCCTGTTGCCTCAGCCTTCTGAGGTAGAGATCCCTGAGGCTGACTGGCCAGGTAGCCTAGCTGCAGCAGTGAGCTCCAGGTTTAGTGTGAGACCTCAGAATAAGGCAGAAATCTATAGGGAAGGACACCGACATCCTATTCTGGCCTCCCTTGCACACACACGGAGACCTTGGTTTGCCCATTACTGGATTTACAGAGAAGGTATTTCACATGGTTGTGACTGAGTGTTTCTGTTGCTATTCAGATGTTAAGTGATGGGAAGAACTAAGCTTCAGGCCTGGTGTCACCTGCCCACATCTCGGCCTTTTAATCCCTTGAGTTCATCCATAAAGTAACATGGTGACACCTGCCCTTCCCACCTGTTAGGATATTCCCAGAATCGGAGGCGCTTGTAAGTAATGTGGAAAGTGTCTAAATAGCATCTTCACTATTGCTATTGTGACCATTTGTGCAGTGTGACCTTAGAGCTCTGGATACAAATCAGGCTTCCAGTGAGAATGGAAAACAGAGATGCTTATCTTAATCCATCCAAGACCACACCCCCAAACTGTTATTCAAATTTCCATTGGTTAAATTTTAAATTCTTCTGCTTGTATGGGAAGAGTCCTAAGACGAGGTTCAAATAGCCCAGAATGAGTGGGAGAGTTGCTATTTGATGCAAAAGGCCTAGGAGACAGTAATAGCCAAACCCAGACTAGCTCTGAGGCTTTTTAAGATTAGGGGTTGGGGGAAATCTGTGAATTTGGTTTGCTTCCCATTAGTGAAAACTAGAATGTATTGCATAAGATAGAATCACCTGCAGACCTATGTGCATAATGGCTGAGAGATCTGGGGGAGATTAGCCTCATGATTTTTTAAGTATTTCCTTTTACTGCTAATCATATCATTGGCTGATTTACATATATGTAAATGCATCATCTAGACTGCAGGTTAATGAAGATGGAGTTTTAAAAATTATTGGGCATATTTATTTGGGGTAGGAAGAAGAGGAGCCATGGCGTGCACATGGAGGTCAGATGACAACTTGCAGAAGTCAGTTCTCTCTACTATGTAGGTCCTAGAGACTCAGGTCTTGGTGGCAAGTCCCTCTACCCACTAAGCCAACTTACTGGTCCAAAGCATGGGACTTTTGTACATCACCAGATCCTTTTGTACTTTTTTAAAAGGCCACCCACCTTTCAGAAGTGGGGAACTTGTTACTTGAGGGGAATTTTGAATTATTCATCTCTGTGGTTAAGGCCTTGTGGTATGGGATTTAAAAAAATAAAAATAAAAAAAAAAACCTATGCCCCTTTCTTCCTTAATCTGGCCTCTATGAAATAAATTATTTTAAAAATGAAATACTTGGGGCTGGAGAGAATGTTGAGTACATACCACTGCTTGCTTTGCAAGTGTGAAGACCTAGCACTGAGTATGTTTGTTTGTGCTGTAACCCCGACAGGGACAGAGACAGATCCCCAGAGCTCACCTGCCAGCCACCAGAGCTGAAACAGTGAATGTCTCTGTCTCAAGTATTAAGAGTGACAGACGAAGACACCCAATGTCCTCCTCACGCCTCTGCATGCCCCACATATATGGAAAGAAAGTTGAACTAATAACCGAGCTATGCAAATGACCTGTCTGGGATAGCTGGCTCAGAGTCAGCCTCAGTGTCCCCAAAGTTATGTCCTTGGTGAGAGCACCAGGTCCTCTCTCATCCCTATAGCAGTGTTTGCTCTGTTGTGGTCCTCCACATGCATGGCCTTCGTGCGTGGCCCGTCCCTGGGTTTCTATGCCACCTGAATCCTTGCATTCTGCCCCAGAAGCCCAGCACTCCCTCCGAGTTGGTCGGCTGTGCCACTGGAGTTCTATGTATTGAACTGACAATGCATGATCTAGAAAAATGAAATTCAGGGGTAGACGGGGGATGACTTGTATGCTATGCCTTAGGCTCATTAATAACAGGCTATTCGGTGAGTCCCAAATTGACAGAGTGCCAATGCAATTTACACATGCACAAGATGAGTTTTAAGACCCAATATTTATTCAAGAGAAAAGAAATATAAACAGTAAGGCTCACAGCAGTTACAGTTCCAGTATATCTAGACACCTCTTCCCCAAATACTGTCCATGTGGCACCTCCATGTTGAAATGGCGTTCAGCTGGTGGTGGTTCTGCTCAACTGCTCACGTGACATCCCACAATGAATGCTGCTAAACCATTAGAGTGTGAGTTATTCAGTCTTGTACAGTATTTTGAGTTTGGTTTTGAGGGATATGTTCCCTATTCTATATTGTAGTGTCTGACTAATCATTTTACCCCTAGTTACAGTGAAGTCTACAGACTTCTACCACTGTCGCTAATTATCATGTTCTAACCAGGTGGAGATGATCCCACTATGACAAATCATAAATAATTTTTTTTCCTGACAGCGTAATTAGGCATAGGAGGGTAAGCCACATTGTATATCAATTGGATTTGTACTAAGGAGGGGATAGAAAATGGTCTGTGTTGTTGTATCAGTTACTTTCCTATTGCTGCGCTCCAACAGGACAAACACAACTTATGAATGAGAGCATGTCATTGGGCTTACAGTCTTACAGGGTTAGTGTATGTGAAGACAGGGTGAAGCCATGGCAGTAGGAAGGCTAAGAGCTCACATCTCAAACGGCAACAGACTGCAAGCAAGAGGTAGAAGGCAGGAGTCTGTTGAAACCTCAAAGCTCACCTCCAGTGAGCTGCACCTCCCATGAGGCCACACCTCCTAATCCTTCCCAAACAGTTCCACCAACTGGGGACTAAGTATTCAAACATATGAGTCTGGGGGAGGGGTGGGATTTTTATTCAAACACCACAGTCATTTTCTGAGCTAGCTGTTTTATAGGTATATCTAAAAATCAATCTGACCACAAAAAGAAGTCAGAGAATGTGATCATTGAAGTGATTACCATTTTTCCATATACTTTCTTAGGTAAACAAAAACCATAGATGTGAGGACTCCTCCCTTATTTCTGGCTCTTCCCAGCTAGCCCTCTGCTCATACCCTTGGAGATCTAGACAGGGGCAGTACACTACATGGCCTCTGAGTCTGCCCAGACTACTGGGGTTGGAATTCTGCCTGGGACTTGTCAAGTTAAACAGTAACTTCATCACCTAGAGTATCGATCCATCCCCCTAGCCTGTTAGGTGAAGGTAGCAAGCTACTTGCTGGAGTACTCACACACATCTAGGTCAGACACTCAGGAGAGGCTTGGATATGCAACAGGGGCACTTGCATCCCCGAGAGTTGGTTGTTGTTACCCAAACTCCTCCATACCTTGGCAGTGCTCAAGGTAGACAGGTACTATTGATGGGATATCCATGGTCTAGTCTTGCCTTCTGTAGCCATTGGCACTTTTTCATGTCAATGCGCACAATAGGAAAAGTAATACTAAGTCTCCCTTGAGACCACATACCATAAACACTCTAAGGAATCCAAAGATGTAGCCGACAAGATCCTCCCTCAAGGAGTTTGTGGTCCATCTGTAGAAAGGAGGCCTGCACAGGGCAAAAATAACTGTGTATAAACTCACAAATGCCCATATCCAGTTGATGGCATTAGAGGAATCTGGGCCAGGTTCAGTTTCACCAGCACCACCATGGAGCCAGGGAGGCATCCTGGGCTAAGAGTTAAGGTTAGTGGGGAATGGCACTTGTAAAATGACCTGCCCTAAGCAGCCTTGGTTGCAGCCACTGCATTTAGGGAAGGACATTCACCCCATCTAACAGGGAATAAATGCTGTTTTCTGTGGGTAGCAGAGGGAGCAAGTGTTCCCTCCACCACATCTTCTATTATGGGAAAAATTTATCATCATCATTATGATAGCAGTATGCATGGGTTCCCCTCTGTTGAGAGATGTTCTGAACTCCTGGGACCAAATCTGGTTGAATCCTTGGTAACAATGACCAGCCAATGGGAACCAGAGGTTGGAAAGGACAGAGTAAAAAGCCTAGAAACGATGCCTGGGCTGTAGATGGAAAGCTGAGCCTCCATCCTAGCCCCATGAAGAAAGGAATACACTGAGAACTGTGCCCATGGTTAGACTTTTGAGAAATAGTCCAATGGCCACACACTGTCACTTCCCATGGCAGTTCAGCTGACAATGGGACATTTATCTCTGTCCCAGACCCCTACTTTTGGTTTGTTTTTCAAATCCATAACTATTTTAGGCTTTTTGTCTCTACAATTTCAACTGTAAGGTTCTTTTAAGAGGTGTATGTATAAGTGCAAATACCATGGAAGTCAGGAAAGGGTATCAGATGCCCTGGAGCTGGAGTAAGATTTGGTTATGACCTGTGGAAACCAAACCTGGGGCCTTTGCAAGAGCAGACATGCTCTAATCCCTAAGCCCTTTGCCTCTACGTTTTTAAGTTTATTGTACAGTCTAGTACTGGGGTTAATAGATTGGTTTCTCATATTTAAGACCCTTTGCTCTCCATAAAAATACATATAACCTGCATATATATGCACACATAGAAATCATATATGATTCATTTATCTGAGAGTTAATCATCAATGACTTATAGCTAAGATGGTGTCCTACATGAAACTTCCTCTTCCAGCCAATCACTGGGAAATTTACAATCATCTCTTCATACAGGCATCTCGGAAAATAAGTATAGGAGGTTTTTAATGATATTTAGAGTATGTTATAGATATTTTTCTCCCCTCTGAGGAAATCAAAGTGTGTGCATATGATTGGGAAGAAACTCGATGACTATCCCGTTAGGCCCTACTGGCTCTTCATGAATTCTGTTTTTGTTATTCAGTTGTAAAAAGGCACTATGACCCCTGAGCTGGCTCTATATGGTTTTCAACATTAATGTTTTCATGTTCAATAATTTTTATTTTTAGTGCCTTAAAATGCCTAGTCCTGGACTAGAGCTCAGCCTTTTAAAAATGAGAGTCAGAGCTCGGGAGGGACAGGTTGTCACTTCACCCCTCAGCCACCTGAGTCTTCCATTCTGCTCTTTGGTGCACTTCAGCCTCCCGCGCCACAAAAACAAGTGGCTTGCTCCTTGTGTCTCAGTAGCTACTGCCCCCGCCCCTTCTCAGCTCACAAACAAGCTAGATTCCAGACCGTGTGGTAGGTAGACTTCCCCTTGCCTTAGAACTAGATTTCTGGATGGTTCTCCTGGGCTTGTTGAGCACCTTTCCTGGGACTGGAACTGAGAATGTTGGAGCTCAGGCACTGGCAACCTCCATACATACTAATGGGACACATGAGGGGATGTCAGCTTCTAGTCAGAGCTCCCTACCACACACAGTTCCACAACTGTGGAACTGTGGACCATTATCTATGGAAGAAAGTTTCCCTGGGAAGCGCTACCGATGCTTGGGCATGGGTGGGGTGGGATGGGGTGGGGTGGGGTAGGGTGGGATAGTTGTTGCACACCAGCTAACTGGTGCAAATGAGGCTGCCTGTTCTCTTCTAAAGAACCTGAGTCTCTTTCTTCCTTTCTGCTTAGGAGACGCTTATTCCTGCTCTGAGTCCATTTCCGCTTTCTCACTTCCTTTGCCTCTTCCTGACTTCAGTCTGTGGATGACGTATCCTCACCCTCAGTGAACCTGTCAGTTCCCATCTTTCCCCCTTTGTCCAGCTTCTCCACTTTCTATCCATACTCATCCTCACCCTCCTAAACATTCTCCAAAGAAAGCTCCCAGGATAAATAAAATTGGGACATAGGGCATCTTGTTTATATAGAGGGCTCAGCTCTTCTCCGCATAGGCAGACATAGAACCCACTTGTACAGTCTCCTGAATTTCCAGTTCTTAGTCAAACTGCAAGATGCTATGCTTTGGGCAGGCATAGGAGCACTCACAATAACTCAAGAGTCATGAATAAATCTTGGTTGTCAAAAAGCAAATGTGTAGCCATTCCAACGCGTCTGCCATTAGAATTCCGCAAGGCAGCTGTCAGCTGTTTTCTTGTAATTAAACAGCCAATGAGCAGCTAATTAAGACATATGTGTACACAGAAGTGGAAGTGGGTATGTTAATGAACTGTAGGAATCAATTCATTACGTGAAAATTGTCAAAAGACCAAACATCAGATCAGTATTGCAGCCTGTGCTTCATGGAGAAGCAGCCCCAAGCAGGAGGGACCCTCTGACTCTGGGGCAAGACTCCTAAGTACCCTCCTGCCACACCTACAGTTCAGTGTCCCTCTAGCCCACATGCTTGAGTCAAATCAATAATAACTCCAATGTAAAAAGCCACTGATATGTCAAAAAATTTGAATGAGATAGATCTAGCAAACTAGTTTTCCCACCTGTGTAGAAATGCAGTGTGCAAGACCCTGCATCACCCTCACTTTGACCGTCACTGGTAACTTCCACTACAGATCTAAGAAGTGGGTAGGGGGCTTATTTTTTTTCAATCTGCCCTCTGTATTTCTGTCACCTGAAGCTGGGGAGATGTCTTCATGATGATAAAGCGCTTGCTACACAAGTTTGATCCCCAGTAACAACATGCCTAAACTCCCCAGAGAATCCCTGAAGCCAGCCTAGCCTAACTGGTGAGCCATAGGGCCCAATGAAAAATTGGGAAGGAAGGCAGGGAGGCAGGGAGGTAGGGAAGAAGGGAAGAATACAGCTCCTGAGGATGGATGCCCGAGGTTGACCTTTGGCACACCCACCATAAAAGCAAGCCTTTGGAATAAGATGCACCTAGAATCAGGAACTCAAATCTGGCGCCTCCTGTCCTCTGTTTGCTGTGAGCTCTTGAACATATAGCTGTATTTCCCTGGACTTTAAACCTGAACATGCAACAGATATGCAAATGGCTACTTTACATATGGTTCGTGAGGTGTCCTCCACAGCACCTAGAATGCTCAGAATGTGGCTGTGACTGGGGCCCCACTCACACCCTGCCAAGCATTCAGCAGGCATCTGAGTTAACCCTTTTGAAGAAAGAAGACAGTGCAAGTGCAGGCAGTGATGAGACACTAAAGGGTAGAGTCAGAGTAGGAGTGTGCCTGGGAAGGGCAGGCTCAGAAAAGGGCCAAGGGAAGGGGGAGGGGAGGAGATTCTGAGTTGCCAGGCAATAGCGGGGACAGAGGTCCTTTGAAGAACTAGCTTGGTCCGTGTAGGACTTTGGAAGGAGGATTGAGTCTGGGAGAGAGATGCCTGGTTATCAGGAAGGCGAAGCACTGGGGGCTGATAGGGAGGTGACGCCAGCGACAGGCCTTAGGCGAGTATGTCCCTGGATTTGGATGAAGGAGAGGAAACCAGACACAGCTGGTGAAAGCCTGTGGTTTCACCGTGAATTTGGATTGATAATTTCATCTCCACGTATGAGTAAGAAAGTGAGGCAAGAGACACACATTTTGGAACTCTCACATCTTTATTAGTAGAGCTGGGAACACCTTTGCCAAATTGTTTGGTAAATTTCAAGTTCTGGACGAATACTTCCATTTTTCTGTGCTGTTCCCAACTGCATGTGACCACTTTATTACTTTTCAGTTTAGACAGCCACCACAAGTAGTAGCCATCAACTGAGGCCCAAAGTGTAGCATTTGCCAGTTTCTGTGGTGTAAATACTCTACTATGAGGCTGTGGCAGGCACCCCAGTGCACCAGTGAGTCAGGAAGAATTAACCAATACTTCAGCATCTCCAACTGCTGCCATCCTTCCAATATACTTGACAGCACCTGTTATTATAGATAATGATCTTTTTTTTAGTGGTGGTTAGGCTTAACAATTGGATTGAATGAATTTCCAGACATTTAGGATTCACCTCTTGAATCCAGGTTATAAGCTTTCTCCTCAACACTCTGGCTCCAGTCCTGACCCAGGAAGTAGAAGAAAGTCCCACTCAAGGGTCAAATTTGATATATATAACCAAATAACCATTTTGTTTTCTCAAAAGTACTGAGCAATGGACACGTCATAAATGAGACTCAAAAATGTACTTTCAAGACAGAGCAGCTCCAGGGATGACTCAGCAGCTAAGAGCTTGTACTTCTCTTCCAGAGTTCAGTTGCCAGCACCCGCTTCAGGTGGCTCAGAATTCTCTGTAAACTCCAGTTCTAGGGAAATCTGATGCCTTCTTCTGGCGTCTTAGACACGGCACTCAAGTGTATAGCCCATACCCAGGGACACACATGCATAATTATCTTTATTTCTTATATTTTGAGATTATATTAAAATTACATCATCTCTCTTTCCTCACTCTGGACCGTCTCATCCATATATCCTTCCTTGCGCTCTTTCATTCATTGATTAATTATTCAATTAATTTCCATTTTTCATTTCAGTAATTTCAATTAATACTCAAGTACTTAATTAATTCCAATAATTTTGATTAATTAATCTTTCTTTTCATTAATTGTTGTTTCATACATACTCATATATTCCTAAATACAACCTGCTCATTCTGTACAGTGTTACTCGTGCGTACAAGTTTCAGGGCTCTCCGTTTGATATCAGATAAGCAGCACATCAGATAAGCAGCTGATGTGCTCTTCCCTCTCACAGCATTCTCTAGTTGCATGTGACTTTCTGTGTCACATTGAAACCTCTTTGGCCCTCTGCTGCCCATATTACCATGTCTGATTGGTGCCCTTTGTTCAGCTCATGTTTAGGCAGTCATGTTAGCGAAACTATTTCATGTTGCTCAGACTCGAGAGTTCCCATGAAGTGTACCTCTAAAGGTAACAGATCTGTAGTGCATTGTCAAAACCTACATGAGTGATTCCAATCATGTCGCCAGTTAAGGGCGATAGGGCCTGACTTCCATCCAGCACTGAAGGTAACCAACCTATTGGTGTTACATTTTGAAGGGCTGCATGGCAGCATGTAGCCACTAGGTGGTGGTAGTGTGCCACAATCCAGGCATCTCCTGCCGAGGTAGATCTTGGTGACTCTTTGCTCAAGTCCACCACGTGTAGAATGAAACTACTTCAAGTGTTCGGACATACCTTTTGGTGCTAGT
Organism: Montemys delectorum; assembly: GCA_019843815.1. Lineage (NCBI taxonomy): Eukaryota > Metazoa > Chordata > Mammalia > Rodentia > Muridae > Montemys > Montemys delectorum. Next base: position 28,817 of record JADRCD010208744.1, read on the forward strand.
AAAATTGCACGGTGATGTAGTTAATTTCTTTCTTGCCAATCCTTGACTTGAGTGCTGGCTTTGTGATACACATTCCCCTCGGAGCTTTGCCACAGGCTGCTCAACCTCAGAAACTCCTGTCTCAGAGGAACCATCTCTAGGATATGCTCCAAGCAGGCAAAATCCTGCTTCTCACTCAGAAGCATGCTGTTTCCCCGTTACAAAACAAGGAACCCCTCTAAGCTTCCTTTCTCACTTCTAATTCACCTATGGATTCTAAAGATTTACTCGGTCTTCCAGGATAACTTCCTAGGCGTTTAAACTGCTCAGAAATCTCTCTGAGGAATACTGGGAGAGGTTTTTCAAAGAAGGCCAAGGGCTCAGGAGATAGCTCAGTGAAACGTTTGCCATGCAAACACGAGGACCTGAGTTCAACCCCAGGTTAAAGGCCAGGTGTGGTTGCGTGCATGCTCACAGATACCTGGGCCCACTGGTCAGCCAGCCTAGCCTAATCTTGAGTTCCCGTGAGCAACCCAGGCTTAAAACATAAGGTGGGAAAGGAAACAAAAGTCTAGAGTGGACAGCACCTGATAAGCAAACCCTGGGTTTGGCACTGGAGTCCACACTTGTGGGCCACACACACGAAGAAGGCAAAGTACTTAGCCTTTCTGAAAATGCCCAGTTCAGTTTCGCCGAGTCAGGGCAGCCTCCCCAGTCTTTCCCTAGAAAGCTCCAGGGGACCCTTCCCGTAGGGAATTTCTTCTTGAGGATGGGACTCTCTCATCTTTGTCCAAGAGAATGGCCTAGTCCTGGTTCTCAGCTATGCCCTCTCAAAGCTTCTGAGCAGGTGTGTTCTTGATGGACTCAATGGAAGGATAAATGTGAGGTGAAGAGGGTATGTCTGCTGGGGTTTTGCTTTCCCAAATCCTTCCCAACTCCATATCTAGGCAGACAGCTTGGAAGCCAGTCCCAAGCTCCAGGCTTGCTGCCCCTCCTCCAGCCCTAGACCCACAGAATGCTGCATTAATTTTCCCTGCAGTTTGCAGCCCGGTTTGCTCAGGCATCTCTAATGAGAGAGCGACTCTGAGCCCTTGCCCTGAGTTTCATTGCCGTTCACTCCATGCATGAGTCAGATTTCAATGTGGGTGGGGTAGGTAAGACGAACCAAAGGAGGCAGAAAGGAAGGGAGATGCTGGCATCGGAGGCTGAATCCTCCTGTGACCCCCCACCCCACCTCAGCTGCAGTAGTAGACCATGAGTTGATAAAATGCTTGTGCAGTGGCAGCCTGAGTCAGCTGAAGAAATGCATCTAAGGGAAAATGTTAATTTAAGATTCAATCTGTCCTGCTACTTACTGTGGAAACAAAGGGGACAAGAGTGTTCTGGAAAGAAGTCTGGAAAAATCTCTGTCCTGGCTTTCTGAAGTTCTGGAGGTGGGATTTTGCGCAAGCCATCCCGTCTTGAGAGACTCCAGTTCCTTTACCTTTCACACAAATAAATAAAATAAAAAATGTAAATCCCTGTGAAAGAAACATAGAGGGTGTAGCCAGTGACTGAGCCCCAGGAAAGTGATTAAAGGGACAGATACTAAAGCGACCACCCAGGCAAGTGACCTCTTGGTGTGCTTTAAAATATATTTTCTTGGCTTCCTTCTAGTAAAATCTAAGAAAACTTTTCACACTCCCTTTTTACCAGGGAACACATACACATACACACACACACACACACACACACACACACACACATATACAGAGGGGGGGGCAGACAGACAGACAGACAGACAGAGACAGAGACAGAGACAGACTGACTGCTTTCCAAGACACTGGACTTGATACAAAGTGGATTGGAAGAGCCTGGCTCACGTGCATCTGACTTACTTAGCTTGGTCCACACAGACCCCAGTCATCACACAAAGCAGCAGGTGAGGCCAACGATGGCAGATTTCGAGCGCCTTGCACACCTGTCTGCCAGCCTGTAGAGAAATAATCAGAAAGCAAAGAGAAAAGGAGAGAATTAGAGTCACTAATGGCCCCTCTAGCCAGGACCAGCCAGCCTTCTCTTTGGGGGGGGCATAATTTTTCAGTTTCTTTTACATCAAATATGGGGTGCTCTCACGCTCAGACTGGATTACACTGGGATTCTATCTTCAGTCAATTTTATCACCTATTGATGATAACAGTATTTCTGAAACATGATTTTCAGTGGTTGCTCAACTCCATAGTAGGAGTGTGTACTAGAACTCAAGTCAGTCACATTGGGCATCTAGTGCCCTAAAGAGCATCCTTCTGGATGAATCTTGTACCGTTTCTCTAGAAGAGATTCCTGGCTTACAAGACAAGCACATTTTATTTCTGTCCTTAATAATTCTGATACAATAGCTAAATCTGCCTCTAGAAAATTTTGTTGGCTGAAGCATATCAATATTTTGACATCCCTTGTTCCATCCTTCCCTTACTCCCTGTCCCACCAATGTCCCCCTTGGTTGGAGACATCTGTCTTTATCATTAAAGACGGCCCTGAAGATGGTCATTCTCTCTCTTGTACCCTTTGCAGTTCTGCTTCACACAAACAACTCCTTTCTTTTCTATTGTGTATTTCTCTTTTGCCCAGGTTAAGATAGCATTAAAATATATGTATGTATCACACATACACACACACACACACACACACACACACACACTTTCCCCAACCCTGTCACTGCCACGTATTTTGGAAGTTATGAAATATGCTTCTAAGTAGCACATGTGTTGCATGAGAAATCTATGACGGATCAAAACATATTTTTAAGTCAGCCATAGTGGAAATACTGCACCCATGCTAAACTTGTGGGTTTCTCCTACAAAATCACTAAAGGCAAGCTTGCACCTTCTAGTCCCTATACAGAAAATCAAGAAGTTAATAAACACACACCTTGAGATCAGCAGCTCCCGTGTGTCTTTGCACACCCTCTCATCTCCAGCAGAGCACTCAACACAAATGAGAAGCTGGTGATCACCACTCTGGCTGCCGATTCCCTGCCAGTGAGGACTGAGAATTTGCAATGCAACTAATCTTTAAAGTAGTCAGTCCAAGTGCCATCTAACTGTTTGCACTGATAGGGTCAGACTTGGGGAGTGAGAGGTAGCCAGACAGCCAGAGGCTTGAGTGGTAAACACCATGACACATCATGGCACACCCAGACAGAAGCAAGCTGGGTGCATGTGCATTTCCCCTAACTCCGGGCAGCCCAGGAAAGTGTTTAGTTTACCAAAAAGTGTTTTGGAGGCTGGGGATGTAGATGACATCATGGGACACAACACTTGCTGCACACACAGGAGAACCTAAGTTTGAATCCCGAGCACTCGCATAAAAAGCCAGGCATAACATGGGCACCTGTCACTCCAGCACTGTGGGAAACTTGTAACCTGACGGTCTATTACCCTGTTTTAGCAAAATAAGGCAGTGTGACACGAGGACACCTTCTCTGGCCTCCGCAGCATACACAGGAACATGTATGTGAACACACAACCATACACACACGTACTTTTGTGTATACCTCTGCAAGGGCACCAAAAGAAAAGGTATTTTGGAGATACAGGTTAAAGGCAAATCCTTTGGTGTCATTGCAGCAAGAACACTGCTTTGTTTGATCACCCTGATCATGTGTCTTTTACACAGGCAATTGAGTAGAGGTTAAAGGAAGTTTTGCATGTATAAGGGGTGGAGGATTAGGCTCTGGGGGGTAATTTTACTCAAGGAAAAAGAAGTGACTTTAATTTCATTAATGGTCTCCTGGACGATTCTGCTCCAAGCTTAACCCTCCATTAAATATTAATGCCACTCAGTGCTCGACGCTTAGTACCCAGCCTTTGGGTATCATCGCTGGAACTGACACTAACCTGTTCCGTATTTATAACTGAATCACAGGGCTTTTTCAGGAGAAGTCAGCAGAGCAATGCCACCTACTCCTGTCCTCGTCAGAAGAATTGTTTGATCGATCGGACCAGCAGAAACCGCTGCCAGCACTGTCGGCTGCAGAAATGCCTGGCCGTGGGGATGTCTCGAGATGGTGAGCCTCGCATAGCTGGCATGGCACAAATGCATGGTGCTAGGCAAACACCCATGCAACGTGGGCGCTGCTCCCTCAGGAGAGGCTCTCTCAATCCTTTCCCAGGCCTCTCTGGCAGCTTCCTGCAATCCACAATACTTCTGTATTCAAGATCTACTGGAATCAGCTAACTAGTTGATGAGGGTAGAGAGAGAAGTGTCCTGTAGTCAGAATAGCTTCAGGTTGTCAACATTTTAGAAACTACAGGTATGTGTCATCTGAGGGCTTTCATGCAGAAAACCCAAGCCAGGACAAATTGGTACTTGCCTTATGCTGGTAAGTCTGCTGGCATTTGGCAGGAAATAGTTCTTACGGTAACTGGGTCATCTGAAATGACTGCCAAAGTCAAATTTTGCACCTTCCAAACGTGTGAAAATAGTGAGACACAGTGATAGGTGTTCTTCTTCATTGAGAAGGCACAACAACTAGGGATGAGGCACTTTCCAGTTACAGAGCAGCTCAAGATCCCCTCCATGAAGCAGCCGCTCTCAAGTGTACTGAACAACACCAGCTTTCAAAAAGACAGTCACGCATGGAAACTGGCCGGAAATGCATCTTAAGGACTTTTCTGAGTACACTGACTGACTCCAGAGATCTCCTGGGGTGTGGGGTGTCCGTCTGTCCTTCCTGCCATCAGCTGTTCTTAGGGCCAACAGAGCCACCCAGGCGCAAGTTCATTTGCACTACATATCTTGTGAGTCTTTGTGCATATTTTTTTTGTCTTGCGTCAGCATCAAACTGACAGTTAGGTATGGCTCCTATCTGCCTGTTACAAATGCATTTCCTTGAGTTGGTCCTTTTCTTCCCCTCTCACTGGATACAGTTGTTGTTTTATTAAGACAAAGGTTAAAGTATAACTTTCGAGCTAGAGCAGAAGTTTTCCTCATGGGGTTTTCTAAAATAGCCTTTGCCCCTCCCCAAATTAAGTATCTTCAGAGTAGCTCCTGACATACATATGTCATGAGATAGTATAAGTTGTTGTGAGAATGTAATCTATATACCCATTTGTCACCCAGCCCCCTCTGAGCTCTGGAAGCCCCAGAATGACAGAGCTCCTGGCTTGTTCCCTCTGTGGAAAGGGTAGCACATCCTCCCCTGGCAAGAAGGGTCCACCAGCTGGTCAGTGGTGTGCTCGCTTTCCCAACTGCATTTCCATCTCCCCTGCCTTCTGCCCCCCTGTCACTCTGACAAGGCTGAAGTAAATGAGTTCATCCCCTCAATTAGGAATCAATTTAACTATAATCAATTAGGAGAACTAAACCCCTCCAGAAAAAAGCTTCATCCGTAGAGTGCCTAGACACAGGGGCAGGGGGACAACACCCTTGGTGGGAGAAATCAAGCCAGGAAAAATGTTTTCTGTATCTGGATGAGTGTTTCGGGAGAAAGCACCCGAGACCTTGAGGCAGGAAGCTCCTGCCACCTTAGCCGCCTTTAACATGAGGTCCGATCTGGAGGAGAAGAGCTGCAGACATGCACCCTCCCCAGGGGATCTTTCAGGCCTCACCCTCCCTTGTTCTCTTTACCTGAGGCTAAATGATTGTATCACTTAATGATGGATCCAGTTAAGATGCCTGGGTTTGTGCCTTAAGCTACTTGAGAGGCACCTGGGAGATCAGGGCCAACCTGGGCAACAAACACAGGGAAATGACCCCCATCTCCAAAAAGAAAATAAATACAGACAAGGCCACAAACTGCCCACCACTCTCATAGGTCAGGCCGACTCAGACATACAATTCTGAAAACTATAGATACCCTCACCATAAAGCCCCAGATCCAGCTGGCCAACGTCGTTCTTGTGTACAGGATAGAAAGAACACTTAGCAAAAGACAAAGTTTCTGCCTCAGTATAGCCCATGAACCTTTGCATCTCTGCCTGTCAGTTCAAACACTGCAAAGTAAGGAGGGCGTAGTTCTGAGCCAGGCCATGTAGTATAAAGTGAACAGATCGTTACACCACAGAGTTAGGTGGAGCATGCCTGTAATCCTAACACTCAGTACTCCAGAGGCTGAGGTGAGGTGACCACCAGTTCAAGGGCAGTCTGGGCTACTTAGTGAGACCCTGTCTCAAAAAGAAAAATCAAAACATTATTCTTAACAATCCTAAGGGCACATGACTGCCGACAACAGGGAAGGGTTGCCTGGGCTAGCTTGAAAAAAAAAA
>JADRCD010208745.1:0-13074 GCA_019843815.1 Montemys delectorum
TGACAAACAGCACATTCTAGAGAATGCTATGGCTGCATCTCAATCCCATTTTCTCCTGTGATGTAACTTTCACCCTCCACCCATGGAGAAGTGGTTGTGACTCTCCCCCTTGAAACTGGACGTGCATGTCAGGCCATCAAAGGGCAACACAACTTGCTTAGGTTCTCATAGAACACGCACTTACTTGCCTTTGAGTCACTGATCCTCCATCTGAGGTTTCAGAGGTTCTGACACCATCGAGAATGAAGAAGCCCAAACCCACCCACAGGGATGCAGAACTGATGCTCCGGGAGGAGGGAGATGGACAGCCAACCGCCCTGCCTTCCTCTGGCCCTGGCTTTTCTAGCAATAGTTCTTTTTAAGTCTGTCCTTGATCAGATCCAGAAACTATAGCTGTCAGTGCCCCCCCCAAACCCTAGAACCAATGCCTCTTCCCACTTCAGAATTTACCAAACATCTTTTAACTGCCAGCATCGGTGAGGGATTAATAAAGGTCCTTTCCTGATGAAGGACCAACTCTGCCTCTCACACCCACTCTACATACCCATAGAGCATGTTGGGTGTGCCAAGGGCTCCATTAACACACGTGGTATATGCATACCCTCGGTAGTCTTCACTGCCCCAAGGTGCCCCAGAAGCTTCCTGCCCCACAGTGACAACACACTCCGTAAACTCCCTTGTTTCTATCTTCCTTCTGCTGTCCCACGTCCGTCCTGCTTAGCATTTGGCATTCTGTCAATCTGGGCAGAATAGCAGAGCAGGAGAATTCAGCTCCTAACTACTACTGTTCATTCCACAGCTTTGTAATACAAGCAGTCTTGGGAATAATAGTCTTGCTGTTCTGTTGCTGTGGACTATCATTTTCATAGGACGTACGCTCGGATTAAAAAGAAGTGCTAGGGCAATGGCAAATTCTTTCCAAAGCAGTAGGAATAGGGCCATGGTGTGTGGGGCAAACGCAGCCTGGTTGACACCCCCACGACAAGGCCAGAGGCAAGGATAAATTCGGCAGCTATATTTAAAGTGGCATCGGTTCTGCACAACCAGGAATGGCCAGAAAGAGAGGAAGCTGAAGAGATCATGTGATGCATTAAGAAGGAGCTCATGTACCAGGCCAAGAAGGTAGAGATGAGAGGCTGTCTTCAGCAGCACTGTTAACCATCATTTGGAGTATTAATATCAATACCATGTAATACCACCATTTGGAGTATTGCTAGGATTTAGATGTACGTGGGACACATGATTAACCTGAGTACTTTTCAGACAATTTTGGAGAAAGCTACTTACTCTATCTCTGGCTGGGCCCTTATGGTCCTATTTCCTTATTCGGTGGAACCTGTGCCCTAGAAATCTAGCCTAAGCTTCTGGAGAAAGCTTGCGCCCTATTCCCCTTTGTACCCACAGTATCTGATGGTGCACAGCAATGATCATGGCAAGTGCTTGGTGCACCTCAGCGTCTCCACTCATCCCCACATCCCGCTTGTCCCCTTCTCTCCCTTCTCTCTGCTTGTCCCCTTCTCCCCGCCTCTTGCAGAACTCCTCAGTAGAGAGTACACCTTATGAGTCACACGTGGCAACATCTCCTGGAGAGGGATCCCCCTCTGCCACCAAGCCGGTCCACCCTCATTCCATTAACACGGCTGAGTGGCAGCTTCCCCATTGCACAACTGATTTCATTATGTCTGGGACTCGGGGCCCTGCCGCTGAAGAATTCCAAAGGCGGGAGTTGGGTGGCCTAGCCCCAAGAGTGCTGAGCAGCACTGGCACGTCACACTTCTCCCAGTTGTCATTGTCTCCCTCCCTTGCCTCTTAGTGTCTTTTCCCTGAAGAAGCTCCTGAGCACCTCTCATTGTTAGGCGCACCTCTGTGGCCTTTGGAATGCCCATAGGAAACCCATCATGCTTCTGGGATGCCAGGAAGTGTCTCCCCAGCATTTGTGAAGATCCATTCATAGCTTTTGAATTGCAGAGATCAAGACCTGCAAAGTGGAAGCCCCTTAGATCAGGATTGAGCAAATTTTTTCGTAAAGAACCAGACAGTAAGCCCTTTAAGCCTTGTGGGGGATGGTGTTTCTGCATTAATTCTGCCTTCTTGCTTACAAAACTAGCCATAGTCAGTGCCTGAACAGACCTGCCCAATACCAGGTCACTTATAACCTCACTTGCTCTTTGACCCGCAAACCATAGCTAGCTGGTTGCTGATCTAGATGAACTCTTTAGTTACACAAATGACAACGCTGAGGCCTGGACAGGAGATGTTCTGCTTCTTCCCAGCCATCAATGGTAGAGCCAACGGAGGCCCTGGGGGCTCCAAACCTCTGCAATCTTTCCGTTCTTCCCAGGGCTCTAGTCCAGCAGAAGCTCGACTGCTTCCACCTGGGCTAGCACTTGTCACTGATACTCGCTACTCCTTTGCAGCCAGTTTCTACCACCCTGGGAGTCTGAAACTCCCAAAGCCCAGGAACTGAAGAAAAGTTGTGATCTCTTTCCCAGGCTCTTCTTCCTGACACAGTAAGAGCTGTGTCTGTCTTCAGAATGCAGAATGATCTACCTCCAGCACCTATGGGTTCCACCTTCTTAATCTCTCTCTCCCCCTCCCCCACCTCTCTCTCTTGTTTCTGTCTGTGTGTCTGTCTGTGTCTGTGTGCCTGTCTCTCTCCCAATATGAGTGTGTGTGTGTGTGTGTGCGTGTGTGTGTCTGTCTGTCTGTCTGTCTATGTGTCTGTGTGTACAATGTACAGAAACTTGTCTCAAAGCCTTTTAGGAAGAAGGTTTTAAATTATGCAAATATGAACAGTCTAGAGATGGAAAGTGGGGTAAACAAAACAAGGAAACCTAGCTGAGTCACTGGTGGGACAACCCAAATCCAGGAGCCTGCTGCTAAAGACTTTAAAAGGCAAGCGGGCCAGAAGAGCCTGCTTCCCACAAAGTTCAGCCGTTCTCCTATCTCGTCTCAGCCAGAACAGGCCTCCTGACTTGAATGAACTGAAGTGTTCTTAGTTATGAACTTACTTTTCCCTTAAAAACAGATGTCTTGAGGAGGGGTAGGGAGAAAGTGAGGAAAGGAGGGAGGGAGGAAGGGAGAGAAAGAGAGGGAGAGACAGAGAGGGAGGAGGAGGAAGGGAGAAGGAGCTTAAAGAAAGGTATTCTTAGCTCTGCTCTGGCAAGGAATCAAGATGACCACGATTGGTTTACTAAGACAGCCCTGAATAGCAAATACATTGCTTCTTAGCTCCTTCTAGCCCCAAGGAGTCATTCAAAGTGTTGAGCATTCTCCACAGTAAGGAACAGCAGCCACAGATACATAGCAAAGGGCATCTATGTGGTGCTGCTGAGGCAGACCGGGGATCAGTTTGACTAGAGTCACGTTCAAAGTGAGCCCACAGCACTCCGGAGTGTCCTTTAAGACAGTGATGCTGAACTGCTCCCAAGAGTCATATTTACCCTAAAGACCCCTTAGGGATGACCAGAGGGCTATTCTACAGATTAACTTTGGCATCTACTACAAACTCCAAGCATTTCTCTAGATCTAGTTCTCAGTACCATGTGGGAAGCCCAAGGGCACTGCTGACTGACCAAAGTAACAAGCCTCACTTTTGAAAGTGAGGACGTGAACTAATATGCCTATTTTCAACCCATCCCCCCCCCAAAATTTCTGCCTGTGTCTCCAAGACATTTAACATTTGTGCTTACTTTTAGAACTAATTAATAAAGAAAAGGCAAAAGTTCCTCACTGCTATTATAGCATCAAAAAAACAAAAAAAACAAAAAACCCACCAACTCAACCTACTTCCTAAACTCAGCCTTGTATCTTCCATAAGTAAATGAATAAAAGTGAGCTAGAAAATACAGAAGGGAAAGGGGTCACACTGTCATACATATGAGTCAGGCATACAATAATATTTCTTGTGATGATTCATGAATGAGATCCCCATGAAACAAGAGAGATTTTTGTTTCAATCAGAAAAAGATGGTTACAAACGATTTTTTATTTTATCATATTTAGCATAACAGAGTAAAACCATTGCTTACTTATGTTAGTTAATTTAATTGCTTATTTTGATTTAACTCTTATCATTTTACTGAAAGAGAATTGTTTTGTTTTGTTTTCTGACACAGTGTTTCACAATGCATCCCAGGCTGGCTTTGAACTCATTTTGTAGCCCCATTTGGCCTCAGACTTACAACTTCTGTAAGTGCTCAGTTTCTGTAGTGCTGGGGTTCTGGGTGTGTGCTACCATGCCTCACTAGAAGGTAACTGTTATCCCTATTGTAGAGTTGAGGAACTTAAAGTGGAATAAGCATTTTGACTAGGATGACAAGCTGGTAAATGACAGACCATAGCTCGGCCTCTCATTCTACCCAAGCTCTGCCTCTCATTCAACCCAAGCTCAAACTCCCTGCTGTCTTTCCAGTGATGAGATCAAGGAAGGCCTGATTCCCCAGCAGTGACCAATAAACTTGTGCAAAGAGGAGAGCAGAGGGCACATTCATTACCCAGAAAACAATTCAAAGTCATAGATGGCAAAGGACAAGAAGTCGAGCTTCTGTTGCAAAAGTCTTGAGCTCCCAGCTAGCTCACTCTGCGGCTAGTAGATCATATTGACTGAGACACCGAGGAGAGATCTGTATGAAGGATGGACTCTTCAAGGTAGAGAAGTGAATGCAAACTTCAACAAAAGCTCTCTCTGTCCTAACACAAGCCTCATACTGTGAGCACATTACTAAAATAGACCATCTGTAAATACCAAAGGGATACAAAATGTTTACCAGGACCCAGCAGTCGACAATGCAGCCTTTATGACTGGGCAATCATAAATAATATTTTTATTAGTAGTGTAAAATTTCTTTTCCTCATTATTTAAATCAGTAAAAGAATGACTTCAACCTTTTGGAATGTTGAACTTACAGGTCTGTCTGTTTTACATTTCTGAGACAGGAAAATGGCCTTTCTGTTACTATTTCTGTGTAACCTGTTGGGACTCACACATTGGACTTCCAGTCTAACTAGCTACAAATTCCTCTTCTGGTTTAATGGTATACTGATCATGCTTGTAGTTGAACAGAATAAACATGATATATGACTTTGAATTAGCTGGTAGGGAATGTAGCACAAAGCAAGTTCTGACTTGAAAGTCAGCATTTTACTTGGGGTATGTATAGAAAACTACCAATTTAGAAATAATGAGAATACATGATAACCACTGAGATACCCAGAAAATACATATTAGCACAATTTTCTTAAAAAAAAAAACTGTTTGAGCAAGGTATTTTACATGTAAAGGACTGCAATGTAGCTTGATTTGATTATCTCTTGAGCACTGTGAAGATGTCTTGTGTGGATAAAAGAAATAAAGATAGATAAGTCGTCTAAGTCTTTGTGTGATAATCATATTTACATTCTGAGTTTTACAGTGAGGACTAAGTAATGTAATAGGTGAATGTTGGGGAACTCTAGGAAGGGCCACTTCTGTCTTCACTGCTGTTTCCACTGAGACCATTGTCACCTCACACTCTACATTTAGTTACTTAATGGACAAATCATCCTAACCCACCGTGAGTCAGGAACATTGGAAGACATCACAAAGCAAGACAGAGGTCTCCTGTGAGATCCTAAGATATCCGAGGTCAGGGAACTACTGAGAATGTCATAGACACCATCCCCTCTCTTCTTCTTCCATTGAGGAAGTCAAAAGATCTCCAGTTCAATTTGGGAGACACCAGGCCCTGGTAAGCCAACCGGCACCAGATCGTCAAGAAACTTGCTATAGAATATCAGTGTGCTCACACAAATTCTTTCTTTTCTTTTTTTTTTTTAAGCTAAATTGAATGAGAAGCTATAATTAAAATCCTTTACTACTGGAGGATGGGTGAGTCAGGTGTGAGAGTAAACTGCTTTCTTGATGACAAAGGCCCTGGTTATGGTGATTTCTTCAGTATGGGCTATTTATCAAGCCATCTCAAAGACCTGGTCCTCTTTGGTCTGTTCAATGCAGACAGATACCTAAGAAGTGGACTTTAGGGACAACTGAGTGAATGGAAGCTACTTGGGTGGGCTGGAGTGGTGGTAAACTTTGATTCATATTCAGACTGGTCTGGAGTATAGTATGTACGTTGGCTCTATATCTTTCTATATGTACTCAAAAATGTCTCCCTACCCACATATGTCTTAAAAGATTTTTCAGGAAATTTTTTCCCTGTTCTTATCTTTCTATCTTTAATCTCAAGCACAATATTAGATCAAGGGTAAATAGCTCATCCAGGCAAAAATAATCAGATTTACTCTCCATGGGACTAGAGATCAGGACACAGACCCTTGGTTGTCTGGCTCATAGGAGAGAAAGCAGAAAGTCATGTAGACTTGGGAGACAAGGTGGCTTTCAGCAGAGGTGAAGAACATACATGCAAACACATGAAAGGAATCCACAGGTAAAGGTGAGTTGAAGTGATGTGGATATGATCAAGCGATGGATTCTTCCAGTGATTTTCCACTTCCCATAAGGAATTGCTGCCTTTCCTGTGGCTGCTTCTGTGGGATCCAATTGTATCCTCACAGTAAACTCACTTGGGCATCCTTGAAAGGATTTCTTTTTCTAGAAACCAAAGCTCCTACTAAAACATCCCTAGTCACACTGGTATTTTGTTTTGAACTCACCCTCTCCCATTCTTGTAGACGCCACAGTCACCTTCTAGCTCAGAAAGTGTCTAACTGGTCCAGGTTATGCTGCTGACTAGTAAGGAGTAAGAAAGAGACAGACACAGAAACCCCTGAGAAGTAAACAATGACTAACACTACAGAGAAGATCAAAGTTCTCTCCTCCCTAAACAAGAAGGTGGAGCACTCTGCCTTGAAGGCATCTGCTGCCTTTATTCATCACCTAGATGGGTCATCAGTTATTTCATAAATACTTGGAGCAAGAAATAAAGGAGTCCCTGGTGCCCAGCCTTATCCCTTTACTGAAAGAGAAAGACTAATAAAAACTGACCCAAATATGTGAATGTGCATGCGCGCACACACACACATACACACACACTTTTAACTGCTTTAATAGATAACATATTTCTATGGCATTTAAACCAGCCATTGTTGATAATTAATAAGAAAATCTCCCTGAATAGCTGGTGGAACCATCCATCAATATACAATTCTAGAAAGGAGCTACATATCAAGAGGTAGGAGTAAATTTAATACGGCAAAGAAAAGGAGTTGTTTGTGTATGACGTTTATTTTGTTTGTTTGTTTGTTTTTAAATAATCTTACATGTGAAGAGCTGTCCTTTAAAGATAATTTTATTAGGAAGCTCTTTGAGCTTGAAATTAGAGGTCAATTTTTTATTTTGTTTTGTTTGGATTTGTTTTGTTTTTTTTTAAGTAGGAAGAAGTGTGAGGCAGGTATGTAAGTAGAAACATTCAATAAGAAAGAGGATGAAGAAGTGTGGAGCTTTGGAGAAAGAGAGAGAGATGTAGCACTTGTATATGGAAATGAAGGAGGAGGGAGGAAGACCACAGTTAAAGAATGAAAAACAAACAAAAAACAGGAATCATTTCAAATCAACCGGCAAGATCACAGGATAGGAACTCTTGGGCTGCACGTCCTCAGTAGGATTGTTACTAGTTCAAGGCCTCGGGTAGTTTCCACCAGAAGCAAGCCAAACGTCTCTTCTCACCCTCAACATTCTCGAGGAACTCAGAGACGAACACTGAAATTCCATTGGCAACTCCTTCAGAAAATACGATTAGAAGGAGAGAAAAGTAGAGGAATTAAAAGAATGGAGATCTGAGCCCTCCAGAGCTGGACATGAAAGCAAGCAGACACTGTGGATTTCAGCAGACCGCAAGGCCTCTCCCCCGAGCTCCTGCCCATCTTAAAGCTGTAAGTTGAAGACTGCATGGGCTGCTTTCTCTGGGTCCTGCTCTTGATGAGATTATTAACAGTGACCACGAGGAACTGATTGGATTTGCCAACAGGACATGATTTTTGTCTTTTGCTTACCATGCTGTAAGGCTCCTCCTATATCTTACTTAGTACCAAGAATAGAGGCCTCCTGACCCACGATGTGCCAATAAGCTGAGATTTGACATTGGTTGATTTCTTTTCTACCATAATCTTGGGCAGGGAGCTGAAAACTGACATTTTCTTGCCCAAGTTCAGTAGAACCCTTTTGGCTCTCAGTCAATTTTTTTTCCCCAAGAACCTAGTTCTGGTAGTCTCTGAGTGACAGGAGCTGATGGTCTCTGTGCCACATTGGCTTCAAAGCACGTCTTTCAAGCCACATGTCTGCTGTGTGAGGCGCCATATTGCCTCTGCTGTCCTGCCCCACTATGGTCCATGGTTTCTTCTTTAACTATGGTTCCCTTTATTCTTTTTGGATTAATAAGGTTTTTAAAACTGTTTTTAAAAGCAGTCCCTGATTTTGGCTAACTTACAGTGCTGAGGTTGAGCCCAGGATCTCCTGCCCATGGGGCAGGTTTCTGCTAAGCTACTTAGTCCTTAAAGTGGTTTCATACCTGAAAATTAGAGTGGAATCCGCATGGAAGCTCAGCCCATTATCTTGGCTGAAAGTCCTCCTTTGCTAGTAAGGGACAGATCTGGGTTTCAGATCTAGATATATTCTACATCTGAAATTATGCATAATGGTTTCTTTTATTACAGCACATTTCTTCCAGAACTCCTCTATAAAATGGACTTATCCAAAGTGAGTTTTAACAAATGGAAGGTAGAGGATTGCAAGCTTGCAGGATTACTAACCCCAAAATTCACTGTCTAATAAAGCTACACACTTGAGAAGGTTTGCAAAAATGGAGCCAAGCCCTGGGGTGCTGGGATCTCCAGGTCCTGCTCCTGACCTCCTGAACTTGTCACTGGAGTCAGCTCACCCCTCACAGCGCTCCCCTGTGTGTAGAGGGGTCTGATCCCATCTGCATCAGCGTGGGGCACATCCCACGCTGTTTCCAGCCCTTGCAGGAAGGAAGTCTTTTGGGCAGACACTTTTCATTTCCATGTCTTCACACCCACCTGCCTGCTCACACGTGTGCTCGCTCACGCCCAATGGGAGGCCAGCAAGCCGATGCTGAGAACACGAGTCTTTAGATCAACAAGTGAGTGGTGTAAACGAGCATGTTTTGAGAGGTTGGCAGAAGAAATATGAGGACCCTAAGTGCTCCTAGAAAAAGAGAGCTTTTGGTGCCACACTGTCTTTAGCCTCAGATAGGGTGCCGTGTTTGTTTTATACAGTCCTTCCACGCACCAGCCAGGAAGATCTCATCATGGTCACACCTGTATTGCACGCCCACACTCTCCCTTTCCCTAATGCTAACTGCTATTACGCAAATGTTGAGTATTGATTGAATATTGACTATACTCTAACAATTCAATTAACTGGCTTACCTGGAAAATAGAGTGTTTGGTTGACTAAGTTTCCTGGTTTTAAATAATACAGGTTAGAACTTGCCTTTGAAGTTCTTTTCTATGCATGTGTGGATACACTAGTTAGCTTAAGTTAACAAGTGTGGGTCAAGTACAAAATTGTCAGAGCAGAAACATGGACACAAACTTGAATTCTCACCAAGTTCCCACATATTTCTGGCTGTGTGATATTAGGGAAGTTATCCAACCTCAAGCCTCAGTTCCACCATCTATAGATTGGGTGTAATAAACCCCACTGTCTAGAACTGTGAGGATGATATGTGATCATGGATGAGAAACGCGTGGCACAGGTCCCATTGGGGAGCTCATACTTCACAACTCGCACCCATTATTGCTATTAACATTGTGAAACTGAAACTGTCTTGGGCTCTCACGGCTTGACAGATCCAGGATGGACTCACAGCAACCCACAGCCCAAGTCATTTGGAAAAGGTGTGGCTGGAAATAGAAAGCAATTATTGGCTTGTGGTTTTGCACAAGAGAAAATAGACAAATACAGACTGGGTCCTGGGTACCTGGGCTGTTGGTTGCTCTGTATTTGAGTCTGTCCCCTGATTAGGCTGTGGTTATTCACAGACAGAGAAGTCCTTGTCCCTATCAGATACAAATACTCAAGAGGTTCAGTTTAAGAGCCACCCACTCTCTGGACTGGCTGTTCTAATCCAACAGCTGGAGCCAAGATTGTCTTTCTGAGTGATTATATCCTGGGAGGGAGAATCGTGGCCCAGAGTCCAGCTAAGGAGATTTAGAGACCCTTGTCATCTAGAGAATTCTAGCTAATGAACCTTCATGCAGCAGGAAGTGATTTTAGGCAGCTCAGTAGACATTCATTCTTTAGAAATGCCACCCCCTCGTTGGGCCTCTGCAGGCCACCCTCTGGAGCCCCTCTCTGGTTTCCCACACACAGTGTTTCTTCCTCTGGGCACTGCTTCTCAGGAGACTGGGGGGAAAAGGAGACTGGGGGGGAAAAGGGACTGGTCTTCCAAGGCTACTGAACTTATCTCTTTCCTCTTGCTATGCAAACAACTGTGTGAAGGCCACCCAGATTCTGCAATTAAAGAGAAACTCTGAGAGAAGGACACAGGCCAAAGCTGTTTCATATTCTGCCAAGCCAGGGCTCAAGTTGCCTCTGTGGGAAAACATCTCAGCCATTGGGAACTAAGCCTGCCTGGCCAAAGAACTAGACACTGAGGTCCTAGTCACTTCTCTTGCCTCTGAGCAGTGCTCTGGACCCAGGCAGTGTCTGCTTGAGAACCACAAGTTGAAAGTGCTTTGGCATTAGCAACAGAGACCTACATGGGAAAATCCAATAGCTGTGGTTCTCAGGGTATTGCCTGGATCAGTAGTCACAATATTACCTGGGAAATTGTTAGAAGTACAAACTCTTAGACCTCACCCCCTCTTCTACCTACTAATTCAGAAACTCAGAGGATAGATGCAGCAAGAGCTTCTAAAATTCTTCTAGGTAACTTGGTCCCCACCATGAGGGGCTCCATTCACATGCATGGATAAGCCATCCCAGAATTATCTTTATCCACACTGCCTCCTTTCTCTACTGCTCAGACCTACAAAGGACACACAAGAGGCTAGAACCATAGGCAAGCTTTAGACATAGGCTCACAATATTTGAGGCAGGGAATCTTGGAGTCTCCATTCCTTGAAGCATGGTGTTGTGGGAGAGCTGAACCTAACTGGTCATATTATGGGTCTGTGGAATATTAAGCCCATGGAGAAAACAAAGACTTCAAGAGAAGATCCTCAAAGGATGAGTCCAGGATAGGTGCCATTATGTCCAGGTCCAAAAATGGTACCAGATAGCGGGGGCAAGGGGGAGAGGGAGGAAAAATTTAGAAAGAAAGACAAGAGGAATAATGATGAGCAAGACTTCAGAAATCGTAGGTGGCTTCTGCTGTTACCTATATCTAGAGCTAATAATTCTTCCTCTGGATTAGTGTCAGCAATATACTGTAGGGCCTAGGTTTCACGTTCTGGCTTTATTCCTCCACACACATTACAGGGGAGAGATCAGGCATGGGCTCTGTCATAACTTAACAGTAAACAACAAAACTGAAAAATAAACATGAAAACAATGGGCTATAGTGACTTTACAAGTACAGTTTGTGTGTTACCAGAAGCTAAGCCAAGGAACAACTAACTCACCTACACTAGGTTTTTCTCTGAGAATGTAGAGAGGTTAGGCAAACTGCTCACTGCTGAGCCTTATGCTCATGGGAAAGAGCCATCCAGAAAAGCAGTCCATCCTTTCAAAATTGTTCCTTCAACTATTAGTTTTTGGAGAGGGGGGAAAATCACTTTCTAGGATAAAATCAACAAAGTGAATCACAGTGGGAAATTATTCAAAAACACTGTGAGAAATATAAATAAAAGCCAGCTGGGAGGCAGGTATGTCTCAAACATGGCAGATGCAGCCATATTACACAAGAAACTTCTACGCATATGTTTTAAAGGGCTGGGGAGATGATTCACACAGCAAAGGAACCGTAAAAGCCTGAGGTCCTGCATTCAGGTCCCTAGTACCCACAGAAAAGATGGGTGTGGCAGTGTGTGTGATACCAAGGAGTAGGGAGGCAGAGGCAGTTGGGTCTGGGAGCTCACCAGGAACCAGTTTAAATGAACTGGTTCAGGAAGAGACTCTGCCTCAAAAGATCCAGTGAAAAGTGATTGCGAAAGGTACCCAACCTTTCCACATGTTCACACACGCACCTGCAGGAGCAGCTGCCCAAACATGGGTACACACTCAGATGAACATGCACACACATACTTGCTTTAAAAGTTCTAACTTTAGAAATATATATAAAAAAAGAAAAATGGCAGTAACCAAAAATATTTTTGAATATTCAAAGGAAGGTGAGATAAAAATAAGATTATGTTAATCCATATGACCTTTCTAGAATTAGTTATGCCAAAAAAAAAAACATATTAAGATTTTTTTAAAAATGTCATAACCTGAACTTTGGCAACTTTTACCTGAGTGTATTAGAAATGTCAAAATATGCTGATGTAGAGCTCCCAGGGACCCAACCACCAATCAAGGACTATACAGGGTGGGACTGAATGTTCTGGCAGCATGTGTGTAGTAGAGGACTGCAAATTCGATCATCATTAGGAGGAAAGGACCTCGGCCTTGTGAAGGTTCTGTGCCCCAGTGTAGGGGAATGCCAGGGCCAATAAGTGGGAGAGGGTGGGGTGGCAGGCATGGGGAGGGAGGAGGCAAAAGAAGTTTGTTCTTGTTGTTTTTGTTTGTTTGTTTGTTTGTTTTTTGGAGGGGAACCTGGGAAAGGGAAAATTTGCATGTAAATAAAGAAAATATCTTAAAAAAAAAAAAAAAGAAGAAGAAGCTTGTTCTGAACTATTTATAAAGCTAAGATCAAAATTACCCAGCCCCCCCCCCCAAAAAAAATGCTGATGTAAAGAAACGAGCTTCGAAGCATTATCTGGAATGGCATTTTAGGAGCAAACAGAGTGGAGATACAACTCATGATAAAGCATACGAGGCCCCAGGTCCAGTCCTGTGCATCAAAAACACACAAGCAATGTTTCCACTCTTCCATAGTCTTTCTGTGTTCCAGATCTCACTGTGACTCTGCACCTTAGAGTGTCGTGCATTCCATTCTTCTATTGTATGCA
>JADRCD010208746.1:0-39235 GCA_019843815.1 Montemys delectorum
ATATGCAAATTGCTGTATGACAAGGTGACCTACCCCAAGTCACATGACTGGGAGTGTTCTGAGGAGGAGGGCTTACCCAGCCTAGGAAGCTACTGTTGCTCCAGGTGACCCCGGGCCTGTCTTCCATGGCCAGTGGCAGTTTGTAACCCTCGCAGCAAGTTACCTAGGGAGTTTTTATAAAATGCCAGGACCCAAAGAATGATGGTTTCATTCACTAGTCTGGGATAGGCCCCAGACTTTGGTATCGTCCTTACATTCCTTTGGTGGTTCTTGCGGGCATCCAGGACAAAGGTCAGCTGATGTGAGATAGAAAGTGGGCGCCTTGGGGCTAGAGATGTAGCACAGTCGGTTGCACGCTTCCCTCGCATGCACAAAGCCCTGGACGCAATCTCCAACACTACAGAGACAGGAAATGGTGATGCACACCGCTGATTTCAGCCCGATGGACGTAGAGGCAGGAGGATCAGAAGTTTACTCCTCAGCTATTTAGGGAATTAGACATCAACCATGACTACACGAGACTCCATTTCAAAAAACGCCAAAGGACCCTTAAAACAAACTAACAAAGTACCCTAAATTGGTACGTGGTACAGCATTTTCCAGTACAGCTTCAGAGTCTCTGAGTGTTCTCCTTTCTTTCTATCTGAGCCCATGAAAAGGGCACAATGCCGTGAGTTTGAGACACCTCATTACAGGTCACAGTTGACATGAAGGGGAGACCTGGCTGAGTCATGTTCATTGAGCTCTATGGTTTTTCACCCCGCAGATGGCTATGACATCAGAGATGTCCTGTTTGAAAATTCCCAGACTAGACTGGAAGCCTCCAGATGCTGGGAGCCAGGGACCTGGGGAGATGACTTTCAATGAGGTGTTTAGTGGAGCAAGCATGAAGGCCTGGGTTTAGGCTCCAGCATTCATGTAGACAGCTGGTGTGGTGCCACAAACTTGCAATCCCTTGAAGGTCACTGGCCAGACTGTCCTAACTGTCAAGTTTTAGGTACAATGAGAGGCCCTGCCTGTCTCAAAAAACGGGGTGGACAGCTTCTAAAAAGGATGCTCAAGGATGACATCTGGCCTATATATGAACATATGCATGCCCCCAACACATATACACAGGAACATGTATTCACACAAAGAACACCCTCATTAACGGAACAAATTACAAGTTGCCTGTAATGGTCTTCTACCATCTTTTTCTCCAAGATGCCATTTTTCAAGATATAAATTTAATTCTAGCTCCCCAAATTATAACCAAGGAGCTAGTTGACAGAAACTTGGCACCTCACTTGTTGGCAAGGGATATCTTTTTTGTCCCCAGCTTTCCAAAATAAAAGATATAAGTCATTTACACTATTTTTAATCTAGAAACTGACAAAAAAGTTTTGTGCTGTCTCCCACATCCTATTAGCTCCATAGAATCAACACCAAAATAATTTTAAGTAGGGAAGGGAGGCTTTCCGAAGTCCCCTCTCACTTTCAGCTGCAGAGATAGCTTTGGAGAAGGCAGTCACTTGCTCAGTTGTTTCTGGCTTATGGGTGTCTCAGCCATAGTTGTTACTTAGGCATGAAAGATGCCCACAAACGTTTCTATGCCATAGCCTCTTGTCCCCAGAAGCCTTTGTCCCCAAACCTCTGTCTATTGCTCACCATTTTGATGATTTTGGGAGTGACAATTGGGCATATATATAAATGTTAAGACCCCTGATGGAGAAGGGTGGCTGGAGATGACCAGCGGTCTAAGTCATCCCCTTTGCCTGGTGGCCCTGATGGCTTTCTCAGCCGCATCTTAAGACAAGTACTCCTTCTTCCATATAAATGCCAGCCTTGAGCCATTCCCACCCTGAGATTCCGTGCTGGAAGCCAGGGACTCACACATTACCATGAGGGCATGGCTCCCTGACTGGACTACTTGATAGTCGGCTTTTGAGACTTGGTTTAGCTGTTCTGTTCGGTCCTGCCTTGGCACTCTTGGGCCACGTGACTAAATTCCTTGTGTAGGCAGCTACAGGAGGGCTGTGTGTGATTGGACAGTCTGAATGCCGGTTTGAAACCCTGGGTTCTATTGAGCTTAGTGATTCCTGAGAGAGAGAGAGAGCAAGAGAGAGAGAGGAGAGGGAGAGAGAGAGGGAGAGAGAGGGAGAGAGAGAGAGAGAGGGAGGCAGGGAGGGAGGCTATATTGAATGACTTGCTGCTTACTGCAGGGGGTTGGGCAGGATTATAAGCAAGCAGACAGAGCCTAGAGTCGTACACGCTGGTGTTAAACTTGGTGTGGATGGCGACCTGGAGTTATTTACTGACTGCTGCTGTGTCTGTATCCGTGGTGCAGACTCTGTAGTGTTTAGCTCTTGGAACCTCATAAGAGCCCTTTACATGAGAGTACTGCTATCATTCCATTCCATGGATGAGGAGACTGAGAAAGGCTGAAGTCTTGTTCACACTCACACAGCTAATAAGTAGAGACTAGAGTTGAAATCCAGGCCATGTGCTTCTGTCTAGTGTTCCCTGCCCAGAGGAACCCATATCACAAATTACAAGGTAAAGAAGTAATCATACAGGAAGTGAAGTAATCTACAGGAAGTTGGCTTTGTTTCTGCCTTTTTTGTGTATCTAGGATTAGGCAGCTTCTCCAGCACGGAGCCTCCCTCTGACTGTTGTACGGCAGGAATCTTTGGAAGTTCGATGAATTTTTGTGTGTGTGTGTGTGTGTGTGTGCTACTGGGCATGGAACCAAGGGCCTTATGCATGCTAGGCAGCTAGCTTCCCTAGCCCTAAGCCCCACTCCCAGCCATAGAGGGCGTATTACTATTTCAGGCTTCCACAAATAGAGTGGTAACAACAAAGCCAACGTACACTCCCGAAGGCCCTCACCTGTCAGGCAAACACGTTATGTCATACCCGTGGAAAATGGTCTCTACTGAAGTTCATACATTTCTCTTCTTTCTGTTTTGGGTTTTGTTGGGGTTTGGTTTTTTTTGGACTACCACAGAGCCAGATACCCAAAACAAAAACAACAACAACAAAAAAAACCCTCATTACATTTTATTTACTTATGGTGACTCTGTGTGTGTGTGTGTGTGTGTGTGTGTGTGTGTGTGTGTGGTCAGAGGACAGTTTACAGGATTCAGTTGTTTCCTCCCGTCACATGAGGGTTCCAGGGGTTGGATACAGGATGTTAGCCTTCTTGGCGGGTGCCTTTACCTGATGAGCCACCTGGCCAGCCCTAGAATAATGTTCGAGCTTGGTAGACCTTTGGGGAAATTTATCAGAGACTATTGTTTCCACGAAGCTAAAACCTAGCTACCCCTGTCCTCATGGAAACTGAGTCTTCTGTCCCTGCTGTTACTGTCACTAACTTCCACTGCTGCTGTAAGAGCGTCATTAATCAGAAGCGTTTTCTGGGAACCGGGCCCTGTGCCAGCCGCTTGGTGCCACGTCTCATTTAACCCTCGGCAGCAGCAGAGGGGCAGTGCCACTGAACCTATTCTATAGATGAGAACGCCGAGACTGGAAGGGCCTGGCTGTAAGAAAGACGAGCGACAAGTCACCCTGGCTGACTACAAAGGCTTGGCTTGTGACCACTTAATTAGCTATTACCTAATTTTTATTTCTCACTTAAGCGAACTGTCTTTTGACCTCTGTCTGCCCCGCTGTTTATTTTCCTTGGCTTCAAATCATGGCGTCGTTTCCAATGCTTTTGCTTGTAGTCACTAATCTGGTTAGTTCTTTTCTTCCCGTGCGTCTTCAGAAACGTATCTATGCAATCCCTTCACGTCATCCGCAGACATCTCACCCCTCTCCCCAGGCCCAGCTCTCCGAAGCAAAGCTGATGAATCCACACCGGTTAGACTCTGCACAGCTGGCTTTTATTTTATTTTATTTTATTTTATTTTTTTGAGGTGCCATCGCTCATATCCAAGGATGGCGCTGAGCTCACCTCCTTGCCTCAATTCCTGACTGCTGGCATTACAGGCATGCATGCACCACCGTACCCAGTTATATGGTAGTAGGGCTTTGTGCTAGGCTAGCAACTGACTAAGTTCCCTTTCTTTCTATTGAGCTCTCCACTGCTCTCAGGAAAACTGAGGGCTCCTGAGCACACTCTTGCCATGTCCAGCCTTTGCTTTCTCTCCTATTGTTCTGGGATCTGGTCACTTCGACCATGAAGTTCCAAAGCTTCTTTTTCCTCTTCTCCTTGGGTGGAGCTTTCAGGGCAGGAGTCATGGCCATTTCTTAGCCCACCACAAACCCCAGTTCTTTGGACTCCTGGTGATCTGTGGTGACCGAGATCATTTAGGAACTGATCTAGAAACAATGTCTCTGTCTTAATTTAACTAAGATGGCAGGTGCAGCAGTTAAGAGGTGATGTCTGTGGGTTAGGTCATCATCCAAAAGGCCGGGACAAGGATGTGGTCCAACCTGTAGGGCTCCTCTCTTGTACTCTCTGTTAAAGCATTTCATTCTTTGAATGTGTTAATAGCACAAAGTTTAAATACAGCTTTCTTTCACATTTACACAAGGCTTGAGTGATTTTCCAGGACCCAGTCCTTCCTGCTGTTGACAAGAGAGACATCCTGTCTGTTAAGACGATTACTGCAGATGGCTACTCTTGCTCATTATATGTGGGATTTGTTTTGTTTCGTTTTATTGAGGGTCTCCCATTCTCTGAGTAGCTGAAGATGACCTTGAATTCAGATTCTCTTGTCTATATTCCTCCCGAGTGCTGGATGAGACAGGCATGCGCCACCACACCCAGCTTCACATGCTGGCATTAAGCGTAGGTTAGCCTGTGGAGAAAAAAGCTTATTCTTCATGCTTGCAACTCCATTCTCTGTACCCCATTGGCTCCGTGTCCATAATTGTAACTGTCACCGGGGACCTTTGAAGACTTGGGTTAGGTTTGTAGATCCAGAATCCTGGCCAAGGATTAACCCCTGCAGAGACTGACGAGAAGTACAAGACTGTAAAACTTTTTGCTAAACTGGTTATAAGATGATTTAAGAATGCAGAGCAAGGTTTAAAAACTTTTAATTAATGTTTTAAGAATTCCACTATGTTTAATATTTAAAAGTGGCATTCGACTGTTATTGTTATTTAAACCCTGGCCTTATGCTTTCAGAAGACAACTTATTTTTATTAAATCGTTGAAAAATTCCTGGTCCAAAGTCTCTTACTCGGTGCAGACATGCCCCCCACCCCCAGGACATGCTTTCTGTGCTTGATAGAAGCTGGGGGACAGTCCCTAGAACTAAGCTTTAATTCTAACTCACTCATTGACAACTGGGACTTTTAAAAACATATCATTTTCTGAGCTCCTGTTTTCTTATCGTAAAAGAAGGGAGTGGAAACGCTGTTGGCTTTCTCTTTGTTGTATTTTAAATGTTCAATTAATTCACTTTTTTAAAAAAAGATTTATTTATTTATTTATTTATTTATATTAGTACACACTGTAGCTCTACAGATAGGATGAGCCTTTATTTAGTTGTTGGGAATTGACTTTTAGGACCTCTGCTCACTCTGGTCAACCCTGCTCACTCCAGTAGACCTCACTTGCTCAGTCCCTGCTGGCTCTGGCCCAAAGGTTTATTTATTATTATAAATAAGTACACTGTAGCTGTCTTCAGACATGCCTGAAGAGGGCATCAGATCTCATTACAGGTGGTTGTGAGCCACCATGTGGTTGCTGGGATTTGAACTCAGGACCTTCAGAAGAGCAGTCGGGGCTCTTACCCACTGAGCCATCTCACCAGCTCCCAATACACTTTAAAACAAAAAAAAAAAAACCCTACTAAATGTAGCCTTTATGTAAAAACACATAGAAATGGTACTTAAAAAAAAAAAAAGAACCAGTTTACATTTGTTACATTTATTTAAAAACCTAAGCAGTTAGATTTAAGAGTTACTTTGGTGTTGTGGAACATAGCAACATTATTGTTTGTTACATTTCTAGATCTGTTTTGCTAACTGAAGCTTTGTCAGGTAGGAAGCCTCATACTTGCAATCCCAGGATTTGGACAGTTGAGGTAGGAGGATCTCACTTCAAGGCCAGCCTGGGCTGTGTATAGAGGCCCTAATCCCCAAAACAAAGCAAAACAAAACAAAATCAATAAAAAAGGAACCAACTTTGTGGAGACACGTTGTAGGAAACGGGAAGTGACGTTTAACAACTTGTGCTATAACCACAGGGTCCATTTAATTATTCAGATGCTTGTAAACGAAGGTGCAGTAACAAAGTTTCTCCTTTGGAGTTTACAAGCATTCAGCATCTGCTCTTCTTCCTTAATTTAAGTGCCAGCCCAGGATCATCCCACACTGAGAACCACACCAGAGCTGCCCATAATTCTATACTAGCCACTTGGTTACTAAGATCCAGGATTTGGGAAAATTTTACTCTCTTTGGACCTTAGGTTCTTTGTCTGCATCATGGGGACGTTATTAAGATCCAAAGCGTCACTGGCATTATCAGAAACGCTAATCCAGAGGAACATTAAATATTTCCTGGGCTGTGTACTGTGATCCATACCAGACAGATCCAGCTACATTTATGTATCTTTGCATATCTCTGTCTTGTTTTATCTACTAGCCATATTCAGAGGCCACACCCACGCACATGTTCTAGAACCTACCCTGGCATTTAATTTAAGGCAGGTATGCTCATGGGACAGCTGGGAATGTCTAGAGAAATATTTTTGTTTTAACAACTGGTAGGAGCTACAGGCATCTAGTCTGGTAATAGAGACAGACTGGCATGTGGTGATAGTGTGTGGCAGCCCCTTCTTTAGCAATGACCCAGACCCGACATCCACGCTGCCAAGGCTAAGAGCATCATACAGACTCTGGTGGTACTGTGATTGTGCAGATTACAGCGACACTCACTCACAGGTCTAGGGTTTTGCAAAGATCAGCAAGCTGCTTCCTTATCATGAGGTATTTCTAGAAGTCTAACAGTCTTGTGGTAGCAGAAGACACCGCATTACCAAAACTAAACTGATTCATCGACACAAGCATCACCTTAGTGGTCTCTGGTGACTTTGACATTCCATCTGTAATCCTTGTAAGGATATACATTTTAAAATCACGTGTTATATGAATTCAAAAGGAACCGTAGAAATTATGTTTGAGACACACATTAACTGGAGCCCATGAAGCGCATCCTAGGGTTCCTTGGATCATTGTTTGAAAATCATGTGTATGGGGTTCTCCTCTCAGATCTGGCTCTGGCTTAGGATGAGACCGTGAATGTAATTCCCAAGAGCCAGGCATTTTCATGGGCCCGAGTAGCATTCATCAGACTACCAGGCTGGAAACCTAAGTTCCATCTTCATCTTACAAGCATATGTCTCTTTCCTTCAGCTGCAGGGACCAGCGCAACTGTGTTCCAGTCTCTTTCCCTCTTCCATCTACGAAAATGGTCCTGGGATCCCATGCTTTCAGGAAGTACCACTCCATCCCTTTGTCCTTAATAATCCTGGGTTCGGTCCAATCCCTTATTTATTCTCCAAGGCCTGCACTGCACGGCTTAGGTCAATGTTCTTCTTAAAGGAAGCTGAGTGCCTTGTGAGGAAGGAAAGGGCTCTGCGCCTTCATATAGGTTCTGGAGCCTAGTGCCTCTGTACTTAATCTGTGATTGGCAGGTCATTTGCTTACCTTTGAAGTTTCCTCACCTCAAATATTCATGCTCTCCCTGTGTGCTTGAAGATGGCTTAACTCTAATTATTTAGATGTTTGTTGTGCTCATTATTAAACCAAAGAATGATGTGTGTGTGTGTGTGTGTGTGTGTGTGTGTGTGTGTGTGTGTGTAGGTCACAGAACATCTGAACCACTTGGGAGAGTCTGTTCATGCCCCCATCATGTATGTCCCAATGATTGAACTGAGGACATCAGACCTGGTAGCAAACATCTTTACTCACTGAGCCACTTCACCTGCCAAAGAATGGCCTTGGGATAAGTTGAATGGAGCTTTTCTTTAGGAACCAAATCTTAAAGGAATTTCCCTGTGAACTGAGGATGTCTTGTTGTACAGATTCCTTTGCACTTCATCAGTGTCCACCACTGAGGATCGAGGTTTTGGAATTATTTTGCCAGCATGGTTTTTTACGTGGGGGCCTTCCTCCCTATCCTTTCAGAAGGGATAACTCAAAGTGGGATGGTTACACACTTGGAAATTGCTCCCACGCTTTGCCTTTTATTTACAAACATGTTTAGCCTTCTAAGATGAGACTAGGGAAAGTAAAATATTGAGGAAAACTCCAACTTCAGAGGAGGACAACCACACTGAGTGGATTCTGGTGGAATACGTGAGTGCCTTCCAGGAAGGTTAGTCAAAAGACTTCCAAACAAAGAAGAAGTCTAGCATTGTCTGTGAAACTCGGAGTTCACGGGCTTTCAACAAGACTATTATTTTGCCTGCATTTGTCTTTATCTTGAGTTGTGTTTCTTTCCTTCAGCCGCAGGGACCAACAGCACAGGACCAACGCAACTGTGTTCCAGTCTCTTTCCCTCTTCTATCCATGAAAATGGTCTGGGATCCCATGCTTTCAGGAAGTACCACTCTGACCCCTTGTCACTAATAATCCTCCGCTCAGTCCAATCCCTTACTTACTGGTTGTTCACATTCACAGAAAATGATCTGACTCCTTTAGACAACTGTCCATTCCGCCGAGTACGCAGACTTGCAGCTGTACGTGACTTTAGAACATGAATGGCTCAGCTCCTAAAGTGTCTGGAACAAATAATAAAAGACAGGGGCCTCTTGATTCGTGAGACTTGATTAGTGAGATGAGTGAGCGTTAGGTATGAGCACTGGAGTGTCTTCTAACCTCAAGTTGCCCTGAAAGCCTTTATGGGCTGAGCTCCATGTGTACAAGGACCTTTGTATGTAATAGGAATGAAGTAGACATCACAAGAAGTCACAAATCTTTGTTTTTCTTCTAGTGATCCTGTCTCAGACCTGCCAAGGAAAACATCTTTAGTTCTACTTTTTTTTTTTTTTTCTGCACGTGTATGTCTTTTTAAAGTAGCATCCCTTGAAAGATGACAATTATTTGGCCATATTAGTTATAAAATCCTGGTTTCACGTACACAGTTTCAACGAACACATTTCTGATCACTGAAAGAGAGCAGCTCAGCCTGCCTACTTTTAATTTCCTATCTTCTCTTTACGCCCAAGTACCTAGGAAATGAAACTTGAGGAGACGAACCTTTCCCACGTGTCTTGCTGTTATCTCATTAGCTACGTTTATACCTCCTCCACATGTTGCAATGCTACGATATTCTTGGTACCGTCAGAAGCCATGCAAGCTTATGCGACAGCACTGTCGAGCTGGCCTGTGGATTTCCAACAGTCTTGATGAAAGCCCGTGAACTCCGAGTTTCACAGACAATGCTAGACTTCCTCTTTGTTTGGAAGTCTTTTGACTAACCTTCCTGGAAGGCACTCATGTATTCCACCAGAATCCACTCAGTGTGGTTGCCTTCTCTGAAGTTGGAGTTTTCCTCAATATTTTACTTTCCCTAGTTTCATCTTAGAAGGCTAAACATGTTTGTAAATAAAAGGCAAAGCGTGGGAGCAATTTCCAAGTGTGTAACCATCCCACTTTGAGTTATCCCTTCTGAAAGGATAGGGAGGAAGGCACCCACGTAAAAACCATGCTGGTCACGGTGCTGTGACTAAGGTGGATCCACTGGGGAAGGTTTTTTTGAAGGTTCTGGAAGGAAGCTGTGGAGAAACGTCAGGAGCTAGGATGTCACCAGCAGCCTCCCAGGAGGGTGTTGTAGACTGGAAGGAGAAGCAGCAGCTGAGTAAAGAGTCAATGAGAAAGACCTGGGATGAGGTGGGAACCCCCACCCGCGAGATGCTCTAGACACTGTCACTCCTCCCTTTGCTTTAGATTTTGATAGCAGTGTCCACAAAGGGTTAGCTTGCCCATTCGTGATGCTAGGATCCATGTGAGTCTTCAAGGTAGCCCAGTAAGCCCATGGGCTAGGCAGGTAGCAAAGCCTTGAACTTTGACTCAGTCATCCTAGCTTTACCTCGAGGATACATCCAGGGAAAGCAAGCCTGGTCGCTTCTGATTGGAATACCAGGATTCTTCACTTTTGTTGACCGTGGAGCTATTAGCATGTCATCAATACCACTGGCACATTTTACCCTTCAGTAAGTACAGATCGGGCTGTATCGGAATAGGATCTGAAATGTGCCAGGCACTGTTCTGTGCTCTTGACATACATCAACTTTAAAAACAAAGGTTAGTGTCTTCATAAAGCTGACCCTGGAGTCAGGAAGAACAGATTATTCATAGCTTTCACAATAAATCAAAACACACTATATAACACTTGATTCATCTGCTAAGACCCCCATAACAAAGCACTGCAGTCTGCGTGTCTTACACCACAGATATTTATTTCTTATAGTTTTGGTGGCTGGAAGCCCAACGTCAAGTTGTCAGTAGGTTTGATTTCTCCTGAGGCCTCTCTGCTCAGTTTGTAGATGGCTTCTTTTTTATGTCCTCACTTGACCTTTCCCCCATAGAGAGAATTCTCTGGTGTTTCTCTTTATAAGTAGAGAAGGAGTCAAATAGTTCTTAGAACCACTGACATTGGATTATGACCTTACTTTCATGCTTCATTGAGCTAACTTATGTCCCCTTAAAGCCCTAATGCAAATAAACTTGCATTGGAAAGTTGAAGCTTCAACGTTCAAAGGGAGTTGGGGAGGGGAACAATTCTGTCCCTAAGAGTATGATATTAAGTGGTAAGTGTTCATATTTGGGGGAATAAAAAGATTATAGAAAAGCAAAGAAGATGGGGAGTACAGTCAGGTGAGGGCTACCATCTTAAACAGGTTGGTCAGTGTAGACTTCACTGAGCAAGCGGTATTTGAACCAGGGCTTTAAAACTTGGTTTTGTTATAACATAAGGCCCCAGATGGAGAAGCAGTGTTCTGAAAGAAGCCAGGGACACAGGGACCTCGGTTCTAGTCCCAGCTTTGCATAGTTGTAATTGTGAGACCTGGAGATGTTCCTCTAACCTTCTTGGGCCCAGTTTGCAAATAAGCTATGCCCTTCAAACAGATGTTCTACAGGGAGCATCCTTAGAGATGGAAAAAGGCATTGTGGGTGTTTGCGTTGGGGGCTAATTTTCTTGTTCTAGTTTGTTACGACGGAATGGGCTAGGTTCTTTCTAAAAAGAGCTGCTAAGAATACATTTTGGAAATAAACAAACAAACAAACAAAGAAACAAAACCCAAAGACATCCTGGGTGGCACAGCCAACGTTGGTGTTGCACAGGGATGAGAGGGATGGTGTGGCCTTTTCTGTGAGATGTGCCCAGGAGAAAGGCCTGGCACAGAGTAGCCAGCTCATGGAAGCCATCCCATAGTGGGCTGCTCAGCACTGTATGCTCTCTGCAATGGCTGCCCATGGCTTCAAAAGCATTTTGAAACAGACCTTAGTGGACAAATTTGGAGTTTGGGTCATAAGCTACATAGACTTCTTAGTTCTAACAAATACATGGTGATTAGATATACATAAGATATTTCCTTTAGGGAATTCCAGGAAAGTCTGCAGTGGAGGCTCTTAGAACTCTCCTTGCAACTTTTTGTATAAATTAAACATTGGCCAAAAATATTTTTTTCTTAGACAAAACAAAAACGAAAGCGCGTTTTGTATGTGAAGATGACCCAGGCTGCAGGCATAGGGTCACTTATGGTGACAATACAAAGCATATGGCTGCTGTGCACGGGTCATTGATAATGAGAGAACCGTGCAACTCTAGTCCTGCTTTTCGTTTTAGCAGATTCTCCATTATCGCCTTTCCACCCAACCCAGGGGTTTAGGTTTAGATACTGCAGCTTACTCTTGATTTTATTTCAATATTTGACAGCAGAATGATTTCATGAGATGTTGTTTTATGATAGAATTAGCTGGAGAATGTGCCAGGGAGCAACACCATGCCCAGGGAAGATGATTGAGAGAAACCAAGGAGAAAATGCCAACATGCTTTGAAAAGACAGCACTTCTGAAAACACTCCAGGTTTTATGCACAATGAAGCTAATACCCACAGAGGCCAAGACTCATGGGGTGCACCATGTGCTCAGGGCCTAGCTTTTCTTTGTGACCCTTCTGGCTCTTAAGCACAAAGTGAAGTGTGGGGCAACATAGAGGGGAAATGAATGAATATATATACTATTATATATATACCCCTTTCTTTCTCTTCTTTTTTCTTATTCTTATTTTTTTTTTTTTAGCTGCAAACCAGAAGGAGCCTATGAATCTTAATTTTAAAGTGAAGGAGGAGCCCAAGGAAGAGGAATCCCTAAGCATGCCTTTGCCTCGCTCCAGCTACGTGTTCAGCCCGGAACCGGAAGTGTCGACCCCTAGCATCTCCGAGGACCCACTTACACCGCAGGAAGGCAAAGGGAATGTGTTAAGGCGGGACATGTCGGCCAAGGCTGCCTCAGAACTTCTCATGAAACTCTCAGGTATCCAATATATTAAAAAAATATTTCCATTCTGGTCATTTCACTTGCAAGTCAACTGGACCGTTTCTTGCATGGTTTATAATTAATCTGATGGTGACGATAGTGTGAAAAAGGTGAATTTAAGGAATGATCAGGTCGATTAGCTTTAGTTTCTGTGTTATATGCATGAATTTGTTTGTTTCTATCTTGTGCTATACCTGGCTAGACATTGGCCTCAGTTCCTGTGTTAGACGTGTGTGTATATTAGCTTCTTATTGTGTGTACCTATCTAGATACGGCCTGTTTTTTCTGAATATTATTAAAACTGGTTAGAAAACATTACTAACATCAGAGATGATCGCGATCATGACTTTAAATAGGATTCTAATAACATTCACAGTATTTCTTCTAATTGGTCAAAATATGTCTTAAGAGAAGATCCCACTGTCTTCTGGGCATTTATACTATAATCTTTAAGAACCATTAAAATATTTTCCTTGGCCTGGTGAGAAGCTGAGGTGGCACTCAACATAATTACCAACAAAGTAGCACCGAGCAAGTATAAGAATAGAGAACTTCCTAATGCAGTATTCCAATGATTAACCTGCTCCTAAGATGAATGGATGACTCCACCAATATCTAGATGTAATCTCAAATTATTGGATACAAGAAAAATTGTGCTATAAATTAAAGCTAGTGTATTTTGGATTTTTTGGTATAAGTTTTTACCTGGTCCTCTGCAACAAGTAGAAAATTTAGTGTCTTTTTGGTGGCAGGGTATGACTTTCAGAACATGAGAAAAAACTATATTGGTGATCATAGCTGCCAAGCCACAGCTGTCCTCAGTTCACTGACTCCTGAAGGTAATTTTTAGGAACTGTGTTTGAAATGCTAATATGAATCAAGAGCTGTTTTTCATTGGGAACTTGCTGTGCTTGGGGGATGAAAGCAAGAACTGTCTTAGCGGGACGCCTCTGTGATCTGTAATTTCATCAGCCATTCTGATGGTGTTTCTGGTTGACTAGTAGGTTGGAAGGTAAGAAATTAATAGTGACTTACTTGGGTTCAGCATATCAGAACAGTTGAAATTTCTGTATCTGCCATTTGGTGGTGTTAAGAATTCTTGTCTTTGATGTTAATTCAAAGCACACTGGAATTTGAGGGGAACATGATTTGCTAGTGATAAAGCATGATAGAAGAACAAGAACTGTGGTCCTATTGTAATTCCATTTGCCCAGACTTCACAGTGATGGCTTGGTGGTGTATCTTACCCTGATGGAGGTCTAGCAAGATCCCTAAGCTGGGAGGTGAAACAGTCATATTTGAGCCAATATAATTTAGTGTATCATATCTCCCTTCTGTGCCAAAGTATCTCAGGATGCAGTCATCCTTCTGTTGAGGTTGCTTAGTCTCTCTTTTCTCCCAGAGGTAGCTCTCCCCATACAATGGCTCAAACTCTATGTCTCATTAGTTCCTGTGCCCTTCCTGATGGTAGATTCTGCCCAGTGATATTGCCATTTTAGAATTTATTTTGTAGCTGGTATTAACTGGTACAGAACAGAGAAGGCTGGTACCACACTGAAAGAGCAGCCAATGAGATTTCTGGACAGATGTTTCTTTAAGGAAAACATTTTATCTTTATCACATTTTGGGTGATATGATTTGAGAGACTGAAATAGGAAATTATTTTCTAGATGATGACGATACCCCACCTCATCCCCCCCAAAAAGAAATGCTGCTGTGAACATTTAATAATGTTTGTGGACCACGAGGGCTCCTTTTAAGTGTGTGAGTTGACTTGACTGAGTGTGTGTGAAGTAGGGTTCAGTGATAGCAGAGTGATATCATGGTCCCATTTCTAAAAGGCAGCCATCATCCTTCATAGTGTGGAAAGAAACTGGCACGAAGGCTGGGAACTATTTTCTTTCTTTCCTCCTGAAAAAAAAAAAAAAGCTTTATATAGGTGAGACTTGGGTCAAGGATATGTGCATCAAAAATCTCCGAATTTTTATGCTCTCTTCAGAGGTGTTTTACACTATATTCTTTGAGTGCATTAGTACTTGTTGTTGTTGTTTGTTTTTGTTTTTGTTTTCCAAGACAGGGTTTCTCAGTGTAGCCCTGGCTGTCTCTGAACATGGCTCTGTAGACCAGGCTGTCCATGAATCCAGAGATCCGCCTGCATCTGCCTCCCAAGTGCTGGGGCTAAAGGCGTGCGCCGCCACCGCCCCGGCTAGTACTATTTTCCTTAATTTCGTGAGCAGGTGAGGTCTCCCTGGAAATAATTACCAACAAAGTAGCGGTGAGACACCGTTAGGGCTAGAGAATTCCCCGGTGGAGTATCACAGTAAGTCACGTGCCCTTAAGAAGGCTGTAGTTCTTTATGGTGATCTAAATGTAGCCTCTGCCTATCCAGGAAGTGCCGAAGTCCATTCAGGGAAGCATGGCGTTGCCTTGCTCTTGCATAAAGTCCTAAGGAAGGCGAGTCTTTTCATTCCAAAGCCATGAGGTAAGAGGGGCTTTCCCTTCCTTAGGAGTGAAGTGGATCTCAAGCCCTGTGGAGAGGAACATGCCTATAATTCCAGTAGGAGGAAGGCTGAGGAAGGATTGTAAGTTTTGAGTCCATCCTGGACTGTGTAGTGAGGTCTTGTCACAAACAAAACAAAAAGGTAAACATCAATGTTTCTCATCACCACTACATTAAGGATCTTGCAAAAAGAATGCTGGGAAGCAGTTTGTTTGTTTGTTTATTTATTTATTTATTTATTTATTTATTATTAGATGTGTTCTTTATTTACAATATCTCCTTTCCCAGGTTCCCCTCCAAAAGAAAAAAGAAAAATAAAATAAAATAAGAAAAAAAATTAAAAAAAAAAAAACCAAAACTTAAAACAATCTCCTGTTCCCTCCCCCCTTCCCCTGCTCACCACCCCACCCTGTCCCACTTCCTGGCCCTGGCATTCCCCTACACTGGGGCATAGAACCTTCACAGGGCCAAGGTCCTCTCCTCCCACTGATGACCGACTTGGCCATCCTCTGCTATACATAAGCTGGTGGAGCCATGAGTCACCCCATGTGAACTCTTTGGTTGAAGTTTAGTCCCTGGGAGCTCTGAGGGTACTAGTTAGTTCATATTGTTGTTCATCCTAAGGGGCTGCAAACCCTTCAGCTCCTTCGGTCCTTTCTTTAACTCCTTCAATGGGGACCCCGTACTCAGTCCAGTGGATGGCTGTGAGCCTCTACTTCTGTATTAGCCGTGTACTGTCAGAGCCACTCAGGAGACAGCTATCTCAGGCTCCTGTCATCCAGCACTTGGTGACATCCACAATAGTGTCTAGATTTGATGACTGAATATGGGTAGGATTCCCAGTTGGAGCAGTCTCTGAATTGAGAAGTTTTAAATTCTCTATCTTCGAGGTATCATTTCAAGAGTTTGAAGACTCAAGCCCTGAAAGATACTCATGAGGGACTTATCAGAGCCTTCAGATTCCCTCATAGATGAGGGTAAGCATTCATTCCCCAAAGCCTCTGGACATAGCTAGGGTGGTATTTACCTCCAGGGTCTTGTTCTAGGTAATCTTGTGGGCAGGTGTTCTTATGTCTGCCCAGCCTGTACAGTCCCATTTACAGTCTCTGTCATTTTCTGCAAAATCCTCTGGTCAGAAAGAACCTGTTTGAAAAACTATAGCCACCCCTGGTGGGAGGCGTCCAGTCAGGGACCTCGAGTGTTTGCCTGAAGCGGCAGAGCCCTATAAAGGGCCCACACACACTCTAGCAATGGTGCTGCTCGATTTATGATTCAGCACAGTGA
Organism: Montemys delectorum; assembly: GCA_019843815.1. Classification (NCBI taxonomy): domain Eukaryota; kingdom Metazoa; phylum Chordata; class Mammalia; order Rodentia; family Muridae; genus Montemys; species Montemys delectorum. The sequence goes on from JADRCD010208746.1 coordinate 16,268, forward strand.
GAGATTAGCAGATACAGGAAATTTCTTTTGTTCGTTGTTTTTTGAGACCAAGTCTCACTGTGTAGCCCAGGCTGCCCTGCAATTCGCAGAGATCTGTCTGTCTCTCTCTGCCTCTAAGTTCTGGCATTGAAGGTGTTCACTGCCCCACCTGACTACAACAGTGTATTATAATACAAGTTGTTCAAATCTATAAATAGTTTGTTGTGGAATTATTATTTACTATTTCGGGAACATGGTTGACTGAAGGATGAACCCTCAGATGAGGGAAGGAGATGACACTAACGACAGTGCATGGGAGATACTTTGCTTTGTCTCTGTTCTGACCTGAAGAATGGCTAAGGAAAGAGATTTTCTTTCTCTCTTTTCTTACTAATTTTCTCATGTAGGTTTCCAGGGAGTTAACAAGAAGAAACTGATCAATGATTTGGGCTATCTCTTGTTTCCATGTTTAAAGTAGCTCATGTTCATTTTGTAAGGCTGAATGATTGGCCCAGGCACATGTCACACGAGACGTTCCTGTGTGGAGAAACATGCATAGCGTGGGTGCTTTCCAAGTGGACACTTAGTTTTCTGGGGGGGAAACACAAGTGAGTTAGAACCAAGCTGAACCTTCTGTGGCGTCCGCATGCATTGAGAGAATCCCCGAGGTCTCTTCTTTACTGTGGTTCAGATTCCCCTTCCAGTTGTTAATTATGAAAGGGAGTGCCCAGCAGCTGGGCCTAGAGGATTAATCACCGTAAAGAAAGCAACCCACTGTGAGGAAGTAACTGCGTGTCTGTGACTACCTGTTACGTGACACTCAGCAGTGGACACTTGTGTGTCTGGAGGTAAGGAAGGGCCTGCTGGCAGATATGTCTGATGCCTGTCCTGTTATTCTGTCAGACTGCTGGGAGGCAGCAGAATGTCCAGAAATGAGCCTTTGGGCAGACGGGACAAGGGAGGACAGGAACCGAGAAGATAGAGCAACATGCGCAGACAGCACTCCAGACTTGGAGGAACAAGTCTACCAACTGTTTTCAGCACCGGTTGTGCTTAGGTCTTTGAACGGGTTTCCTCTCCTTTCTGGTAGAGGCTTAGCGGAAGCTGGCCCCAATTTGCAGAGCCGCTAGGACATCGGAGACTCACATTCCGAGGTTTGCTCCGGGTTCCACCGGGGAAGACCCTGGAACTCTGCCGGGGAGGCTGGAAGCCCGTGTTTTGAGAAGCCGTCCTAGTGACCCTGACAGCTAGGGCTCCAGGCTAGTGTGCGGGGAAGCGGCCAGAGGAGTGAGTGTGGGCCATCTGGAAAGAATGCTTCAGGATGAAGCTGATGGGGAACAATGCTCTCTTACGTGTCCTCATTTCCTTTAGAAGAAGACCCGGTTCTTCCACAGTGAGTCCTTTAGTTTACTGTGAAATGACAGTGTCTAGACCCATCATTTTTGAAGAAGGGCATCTCTACGCGGCAGATAAAGCTCGTGGTGCTCGTGAGCCTCCCAGAATACCACTGGCTACTGTCCATTGCCGTTTCATTTCTGAATTATTTCTGTACATGTTTTTAGAGAAGGTCTCCCTACACCACCCCAAGCAGCATCACACACCATGTTGTAGGCTTTTCTGTTCTGAAGAATTTCTTGAGAGAAATGAGAAATTTCAACAAAATTAATTTTCAGGCTAAAAATTTGTTTTTCTATTTTTCCCTTTGGAAAGGGGTGATACTTTTTTTTTTGTAAACTTTTATTGAGTCTTTTGTCTTTCTGAGAGCTTCCTGCATGAGTACACTATATTTACATGTAACATACATTAAAGCAGCATGTCTTTAGTCAGTCAGTTGTTCTCCACTATAACAAATGTATGGCATAATCAGTTTACAAAGAAAAGGGTTTGTTTTGGCTCAGAGTTGGTGGTTCTAGTCAGTGAGCAATCAGCCCCGTTGTGTGGGCTGCGGCGAGCCAGCAGCACGCTGTGGCAAGAGTGTTCAACAGAGCATAGTCAGAAGTAAACGAGAGGAAAAAGAGCCCAGGGTCTCACACCTCAGTGACCTGAAGACTTCTTCTAGTTCCCACCTGCCTAAGTTGTCCCTATCCCAGCTGTGCCACTTGGGAATCAGCCTTTTAAGACATGGGTGTTGGAGGCACTTGTAAGATGCAAGCTAAAGCGCAGTGTGGGGCACCAGCCATGACCTGTAAGGGTGAGAGCTGGTCTTTATTTTATCACCATAATTCTTGCCTTCATCAGACTCACAAGTTGCTAAATTGAGTAGTGGAGAACATGTTGACCTTTAAAACATTTTTAAAAAACTATTATTTATTATTACTAGTAGTATTATTAGACAGGGTCTCCCTATGTAGTCCTTGGCTGTCCTGGAATTCACTATGTGGACCAGGCTGGCCTTGAACTTATTATAGATCCACTGTCCTCTGGCTACTTAGTGCTGGGATTAGAGGCATGCACCACTTCACCCAGTCCTAAAACATTTTAAACCTAATTTTACAAAGCTCTTATGTTTCTACTTGCCTGCAAAAGCTAACTTTGGTTGAGGAGATATTAACAGATTGTGCAAAGTGGTTAAGGGTTGGGCTCGGCCGGGTGCTGAGGAGCTTGACTGCTGAGAAAGAGAGCTCCTGTTCCATCCCAGGAAGCTGCAGGATGGAGAGAACCCAAGGGTTGACCTCTGACCTCTAGCATGCACCATAGCAGAGTCACCACCACCACTCCCACACACAAATAAATAAGTAAATGTAAAAATACTACTAAGTAATTTGGAGCTACTAATAGGAAGGTATTTCATCTCTTTGTTTTATTAACTCTTTCTACTTCCCACATTCCCAAACTCACGCTGCTGACTTATTTGACAATATAAAAACAGCAGCACAATCAGACTAAAATTGGAAACTGCTTTTTATTTGCATATTTCTGAACATGTGGAAAGGTTTATTGAATGTGCATTGCACTGTAGATGTAAATACTTCAGGTTGTGCTTTACAGAGGATTCTAGATTTTTTTTTAAAATGCCATCTCAATTAAAAAAAAAAAAAAGATTTTCTCGGGCCAGGTTTTCTCTCTGGAGAAAACAGACAGGATGCGGAAGGATCCCAAGGTTTTGGCCAGCCTGAGCTCCCTTGAAGCTGGGGATGTGGCCACTTCAGTGAGGTATGAGGTCATGATTTTGATGCACAGCAGGGTGTTTTGGTGTGTACCTGGTATCCAAGCACTGGGAAGAGGGGATGGAGACAAGTGGCTCTCTGGGGGCTCACTGACCAGCCAGCAGTCACTGTCCCCACCTCCACTGCCTAAGCCTAGACAACCACTGACTAATCTATGGTTGGTTTTAATAGATTTGTTCACTGGGGACTCTTCGTATGAATGAACTCATGTACTTCTTAGTCCTTTCTGTCTGACTTTTCAGCATGTTTCCATGGTCCATCTGTCATGTTGTAGCATTGATTCTTTTTGTTAAATAATGCGTTATTTATTTTAGGAGTGGGGAGCTCGGGCAGATCAGAAGGCAACTTGTAGGAGTTGTTTCTCTCAACAAAGTGAATCCAAGGATTGAACTCAAGCTGCCATACCTGATGGCAGACATCTTTACCTGTCGGCCTATCTTGTTGATGCCTAGGTATCAATCCTGTGCTTTCCTTTTATGGCTGAATGCTGACAGTTGCATGGATATATTGTATCTTCTTTATCTTTTAATGGAGCCATGGCTTGTGCTCCAGTCTTGGGTGCTATGGATGCTCCTGTACAGGTCTCTGTGTGGACTTATGGTTTACAATCTTCTTGGGTATATCCCTAGATACTGTGGTGGGTTAAATGGAACTCCCTTTAACATTTTGAAGAGCTGCTAAGAATTTTTTCCAAGGCAGCAACAGCATTCTGCATCCCTTGTAATAAGATATGAGCTTTCAATTTCTGCATATCCTTCTGGAAACTCGTCACCATCTTTCTTATCAGAACCACCATGATAGCACAACCTAGCAATTTCACTGAGGTTTTGATTTGTGAGTCCCTGTAAGGGCGGCATTTCATGGAGTTCCACATGCTACTTAACACTTGAACGTCTTTGAAGGGACATCTATTTGAGTTCTTTGTCCACTTTTTACATGGGCTACTTTAAAAAAAATTTGACTTATTAAAGCTTCTTATTCTGGACATGAGCCATATCAGAGAGGTGAAAGCTAGATTTCCTTCTTATTTTGCTGGGTTTTCATGATTTGCAAAACAGAAGTGTTACATTTGATAGAGTCCGGTTCAGTTTTTGTTCCTTTTGTTGTTTATGAGCATCATTATATTCTCTGTAATTCTAAATATTAAGTAAATGCTGACTTGTTTAATACTAAAAGGAAAACCCATCTTCACTTATATTAGCAAAGCGTCATTTAATTTAAACCTCTGAGACCTAATTTATTGAATTATGCCTATCCAGTTAGGTTGATCTCTCTCTCTCTCTCTCTCTCTCTCTCTCTCTCTCTCTCTCTCTCTCTTAGTTTTTTGTTCGTATGGTCATGACCAATTATTTTTGCATGTCAACTTTATAAGTACTTTCTAATGGATGCATCAGCAGTGGGCTTGTAACTAATGCCCAGGACAAGTTTCTCATTGCTATGTCTACTTTTTTTTGCCATTCATTAATTTATTTATTCACTTTACATCCCCATTGCAGCTCCTCCCTCTTTTCCAAGTCCCATCCTCATAAGCTCTCTCCCCTGATTACCTCCTCCCCTTGTCTTCAGAGAAAGGGAAGCCCCCCATGGGTACCATCCCATCGTAGCACATCAAGTCGCAGGAAGGTCATGTCCACTTCTTGACCCCCACCTCCATATATATATGTGTATGTATGTATGTATGTATGTATGTGTGTGTATGTATGTATGTATGTATGTATGTTTGTGTGTATGTATGCCTGTATGTATATGTATATATGTATGTGTGCATGAATGTGTGTATGTAAATGTAGATGTATTTACATAGTCCATAATTGATGACTAATCTACATAAGGAATTACACTTTCAATAGTAAAAAAGGAGCTACATGAAATATCATATTTATATATTTTTTCTTTTATTGGATATTTTCTTTATTTACATTTCAAATGTTATCCCCTTTCAAGGTCTCTCCTCCCCAAACCCCCTATCCCTTTCCTCCTCCCCCTGCCTCTATGAGGGTACTTCCCCAACCACCCACCCACCTACTCCCACCTAACCGCTCTGGAATTCCCTGACAGTAGACATCGAACTCCAGGGTCTCTCCTCCCACTGATGTCCCACAAGGCCATCCTCTGCCACATATGTGGCCAAAGCCATGGGTCTGTCCATGTGTACCCTTTGGTTGGTGGTCCAGTCCCCGGGAGCTCTGGGGGATCTGGCCAGTTGACACTGTTGCTCCCCCCATGGGGCTGCAAACGCCCTCAATTCCTTCAGTCCCTTCTCCAACTCCTCCATCAGGGACCCCCATGCTCAGTTCAATGGTTGGCTGTAAGCACCTGTCTCTGTATTTGTTAGGCTCTGGCAGAGCCTCTCAGGAGATAGCTATGCCAGGCTCCCTTCAGCAAGCACTTGTTGGCATCCACAATAGCATCCAGGTTTGGTGACTGTATATGGAATGGATCCCCAGGTAGGGCAGTCTCTGGATGGCCTTTCCTTCGGTCTCTACTTCACACTTTGTCTCCATATTTCCTTTTGTGAGTATTTTGTTCCCCCTTCTAAGAAGCACTGAAGCATCCACACTTTGGTCTTCCTTCTTTAGTTTCTTGTGGTTTGTGGATTGTATCTTGGGTATTTGAGCTTCTGGGATAATATCCACCTATCAGTGAGTGCATGCCATGTGTGTTCTTTGGTTGCCTCACTCAGGATGATATTTTCAAGTTCCATCCATTTGCCTGTGAATTTCATGAAGTCATTGATTTTAATAGCTAAGTAGTATTCCATGGTGTAAATGTACCACATTTTCTGGATTCATTCCTCTGTTGAGGGACATCTGGGTTGTCTCCAGCTTCTGGCTATTACAAATATGGCTGCTATGAACATAGTTGGACATATGTCCTTATTACATGTTGGAGCATCTTATAGTTATATGGCCAGAGGTGGCATGTACTATGATAGTACTATGTCCAATTTCCTGAGGAACCACCAGACTGATTTCCAGAGTGGTTGGACCAGCTTGCAGTCCCACCAGCAATGGAAGAGTATTCCTCTTTCTCCACATCCTCACCAGCATCTGCTGTCACCGGAGTTTTTGATCTTAGCCATTCTGACTGGTGTGAGTGGAATCTCAGGATCATTTTGATTTTCATATCCCTGATGACTAATGATGTTGAACATTTCTTTAGGTGCTCTCAGCCATTCAGTATTCCTCAGTTGAGAATTCTGTTTAGCTCTGTTCTCCATTTTTTAATAGGGTTGTTTGATTCCTGGAGCCTAACTTCTTGAGTTCTTTGTATATATTGGATATTAGCCCTCTATCAGATGTAGAATTGGTAAAGGTCTTTTCCCAATCTGTTGGTTGCCATTTTGTCCTAGTGACAGTGTCCTTTGCCTTACAGAAACTTGGCAATTTTATAAGGTCCCATTTATCGATTCTTGATCTTAGAGCATAAGCTATTGGTGTTCTGTTCAGGAAACTTTCCCCTCTGTCTATGTGTTCGAGGCTTTTCTCCACTTTTTCTTCTATTTGTTTCAGTGTATATGGTTTTATGTGGAGGTCCTTGATCTACTTGGACTTGAGCTTTGTACAAGGAGATAGGAATGGATTAATTTGCATTCTTCTACATGTTAACCTCCAGTTGAACCAGCACCATTTCTTGAAAATGCTGTCTTTTTTCCACTGGATGTTTTTAGCTTCTTTGTCCAAGATCAAGTGACCATAGGAGTGTGGGTTCATTTCTGGATCTTGAATTCTATTCCATTGATCTACCTGGCTGTCACTGTACCAATAGCATGCATTTTTTTTTTTGTTGTTGTTGTTTTTATCACTCTTGCTCTGTAGTACAATTTGAGGTCAGGAATGGCGATCCTCCCAGAAATTCTTTTATTGTTGAGAATAGTTTTCGCTATCTTGGTTTTTTTGTTATTCCAAATAACTTTGAGAATTGCTCTCCCTAACACTATGAAGAATTGAGTTGGAATTTTGATAGGGATTGCATTGAATCAGTAGATTGCTTTTTTGGCAAGATGGCCATTTTTAATATATTAATCCTGACAATCCACAAGCATGGGAGATATTTCCATCTTCTGAGATCTTCTTCGATTTCTTTCTTCAGAGACTTGAAGTTCTTGTCATATAGATCTTTCACTTGTTTGGTTAGAGTCATACCAAGGTATTTTATATTGTTTGTGACTATTGTGAAGGGTGTCATTTTCCTAATTTATTTCTCAGACTGTTTATCCTTTGCGTATGAGAAGGCTACTGATTTGTTTAATTTTATATCCAGCCACTTTGCTGGAGCTGTCAGATTTAGGAGTTCTCTGGTGGAATTTTTGGGGTAACTTAAATATACTATCATATCATCTTCAAATAGTGATATTCTGACTTCTTCCTTTCCAATTTCTATCCCTTTGACCTCCTTTTGTTGTCTAATTGCTCTTGCTATAAGTTCAAGTACTATATTGAATAGATTGGGAGAGATTGGGCATCCTTGTCTAGTCCCTGATTTTAGTGGGATTGCTTCAAGTTTCTCTCCATTCAGTTTAATATTGGCTACTAATTTGCTGTATATTGCTTTTACTATGTTTAGGTATGGGCTTTGAATTCCTAATCTTTCCAGGACTTTTAACATGAAGGGATGCTGAATTTTGACAAATACTTTCTCAGCATCTAATGAAATGACCATGTGGGTTTTTTATCTTTTGAGTTTGTTTATGTAATGGATTATGTTGAGGGATTTCTGTATATTGAATCATCCCTGCATCCCTAGGATGAAGCCTACTTGATTGTGGTGAATGATCATTTTGATGTGTTTTTGGGTTCGGTTGGCAAGAATTTTATTGAATATTTTTGCATTGACAGTCATAAGGGAAATTGGTCTGAAGTTCTCATTCTTTATTAGGTCTTTGTGTTGTTTTCGTATCAGCACAACTGTGGCTTCATAGAACGAATAGGATAGTCTTCCTTCTGTTGCTATTTCATGCAATAGTTTGAAGAGTATTGGTTTTAGATCTTCTTTGAAGGTCTGATAGAATTCTTCTAAACCCATCTGGTCCTGGGCTTTTTTTTTTTTTTTTCTGGTTTGGAGACTTTTAATGACTGCTTGATTGCTTCTATTTCTTTAGTGGTTATGGGACTGTTTAGATGGTTTATCTGGTCCTGATTTAACTTTGGTATTTGGTATCTATCTAGAAAATTGTCCATTTCATCCAGATTTTCCAGTTTTGTTGAGTATAGGCTTTTGTAGTAGGATCTGATGATTTTTTTTTAATTTCTTCAGTTTCTGTTGATATATCTCCCTTTTAATTTCTGATTTTGTTAATTTGGATACTGTCTCTGTGCCTTCTAGTTAGTCTTGTTAAGGGTTTATTTATTGTGTTGATTTTCTCAAAAAAAATAGTTCCTTGTTTTTGTTGATTCTTTTTATAGTTCTTTTTGTTTCTATTTGGTTGATTTCAGCCCTGAGTTTGATTATTTCCTGCTGTCTACTCCTCTTGGGTGTATTTGCTTCTTTTTGTTCTAGAGCTTTCAGGGGTATACTGTTAAGCTGCTAGTCTATGCTCTCTCCAGTTTCTTTTTGGAGGCACCCAGAGGTATGACATTGTTTTCATTGTGTCCCATAAGTTTTGGTATGATGTGTCTTCATTTTCATTAAATTCTAAAAAGTCTTTAATTTCTTTCGTTAGTTCTTCCTTGACCAAGTTATCATTGAATAGAGTGTTGTTCAGTTTCCATGTGTATGTGGGCTTTCTGTTCTTTATGTTGCTATTGAAGGTCAGCCTTAGTCTGTGGTGATCTGAGAGGATGCATGGGATTATTTCAGTCTTCTTGTATCTGTTGAGGTCTGTTTTGTGACCAATTATATGGTCAATTTTGGAGAAGGTACCATGAGGTGCTGAGAAGAAGGTATATTCTTTTGTTTTTAGAATGAAATGTTCTATAGATATCTGTTAAATCCATTTGGTCCATAACTTCTGTTAGTTTCAGTGTGTCTCTGTTTAGTTCCTGTTTCCATGATCTGTCCATTGCTGAGAGTGGAGTGTTGAAGTCTCCCATTATTATTGTGTGGGGTGCGATGTGTGCTTTGAGCTTTAGTAAAGTTTCTTTTATGGACGTGGGTGCCCTTGCATTTGGAACATAGATGTTCAGAATTGAGAGTTCATCTTGGTAGATTTTTCCTTTGATGAGTATGATGTGTCCCTCCTTAACTTTTTTGATAACTTTAGATTGAAAGTCGATTTTATTCGATATTAGAATGGCTACTCCAGCTTGTTTCTTGGGACCATTTACTTGTTAATTTTTTTCCAGCCCTTTACTCTGAGGTAGTGTCTATCTTTGTCACTTAGATGCATTTCCTTTATGCAGCAAAATGTTGAGTTCTGTTTACGTATCCAGTCTGTTAGTCTATATCTTTTTATTGAGGAATTGAGTCCATTGATGTTAAGAGATATTAAGGAATAATAGTGATTGTTTTTTCCTGTTATTTTTGTTGTTAGAGGTGGAATTATGTTTGTGTGGCTATTATCTTTGTTTGGGTTTGTCGAAAGAAGATTATTTTCTTGCTTTTTCTAAGGTGCCATTTTCCTTCTTGTGTTGGAGTTTTCCATCTATTATCCTTTGTAGGGCTGGATTTGTGGAAAGATACTGTGTAAATTTTGTTTTGTCATGGAATATCTTGTTTTCTCCATCTATGGTAATTGAGAGTTTTGCTGGGTATAGTAGCCTGGGTTGGCATTTGTGTTCTTGTAGGGTCTGTATGACATCTGCCCAGGATCTTCTAGCTTTCATAGTCTCTGGTGAGAAGTCTGGTGTAATTCTGATAGGCTTGCCTTTATGTGTTACTTGATTTTTTTTCTTACTGCTTTTAAAATTCTTTCTTTGTTTAATGCATTTGGTGTTTTGACTGTTATGTGATGGGAGGAATTTCTTTTCTGATCCAGTTTATTTGGAGTTCTGTAAGCTTCTTGTATGTTCATGAACATCTGTTTTTTTAGGTTAGGGAAGTTTTCTTCTATAATTTTGTTGAAGATATTTACTGGCCCATTACATTGGGAGTCTTCACTCTCTTCTATACCTATTACCCTTAGGTTTGGTCTTCTCATTGCATCCTGGATTTCCTGGATGTTTTGGGTTAGGAGCTTTTGCATTTTGCATTTTCTTTGACTGTTGTGTCAATGTTTTCTATGGTATCTTCTGCCCCTGAGATTCTTTCTTCTATCTCTTGTATTCTGTTGGTAATGCTTGCATCTATGATTCCTGATCTCTTTCCTAGGTTTTCTATCTCCAGGGTTGTCCTCCTTTGTGATTTTTTTATTATTTCTATTTCTATATTTAGATCCTGGAAGGTTTTGTTCAATTCCTTTACCTGTTTGGTTGTGCTTTCCTGTAATACTTTTTTTGTTTGTTTGTTTGTTTGAGACAGGGTTTCTCTGTATAGCCCTAGCTGTCCTGGAACTCACTCTGTAGACCTAGCTGGACTCCAACTCAGAAATCTGCCTGCCTCTGCCTCCAAATTGCTGGGACCACCACTGCCCGGCTCCTGTAATTCTTTCAGTGATTTTTGCGTTTCCTCTTTAAGGGCTTCTAGCTCTTTACGTGTGTTCTCCTGAATTTTTTTTTAAGGGAGTTATTTATGTCCTTCTTAAAGTCCTCTATCATCATCATGAGATGTGATTTTAAATCAGTCTTGCTTTTCTGTTGTGTTGTGGTATCCAAGGCTCTCTGTGATGGGAGAACTGGGTTCTGATGATGTCAAGTAGCCTTGGTTTCTGTTGCTTATGTTCTTGTCCTTTCCTCTTACCATCTGGTTATCTCTTGTGTCAGTTGGTCTTGCTGTCTCTGACTGTGACTTGTCCCTCCTGCAAGCCCGTGTGTCAGGACTCCTGGGAGACCAGTTCTCTCTGGGAGGAATTTGTGTATGGAGAGCTGTGGCACAGGTTCAGGTCAGGGCACAGACAGAAACTGGAAAGATCCTGTCCCAGGCTGCTCCTTGGTTCCTGTGTCCTTAGGGCTCCGGGCAGGTAGGTCCCTCAGAGTGGAAGTGGTAGACTTACCTGTGCTCACAGGTGTGTCAGCACTCCTGGGAGACCAGCTCTCTCCTGGCAGTATTTGGGTACAAAGAGCTGTGGCACATGATCAGCTCCGGGTGCAGACAGAAACCGGAAGGTCATATTTACATTTTATGTAAATAAGGAACAAGTCATTTTAGTGGGACAAATCCAGTGTGTTCCTGTGTAAAGATGTGGTTTCTTGGAGGGCTAGTGGTCCTGTTGAGCTCAGTGGCCACATAGTGCTGTCATTCTTCTGCCCATTTAAGTTGGACTGAGTGAGAAGCCACTGGCCGCAGCCCTGAACGACCAGCTCGAGGGCGCACCCTGCTTATACAGTCAATTTCATTCAGTCTCTAGCCAGAAGAACCCTTCTGTTATTTTAGAGTCCCGCATACTCCTCACAAATTCTTAGACTCTGTGTCAAATGACAGTTGCTCTCTGCCCTGGTAGGGGGGCTTTCCAAATACTCTTGCACCTCTGTTTCCCCCTTTTAGCCCTAGTCCCTCCTCAGGCCACCCTTTATGCTTTCTTAACCAGCTTCCTCCTGCCTCCCACACTGAAGCCTGGATTCAGAAAGTCCAGACTCAAAAGGGCTCTTGTCTTATTATCATTTCCCTCTTGCATAGCTGCATATGTTAATAAAGCCACGGAAATTTGTATTGGCTGGCATTCCCAGAAGCCAGACAAGCCCTCTACAAGGGATTTCATAGGCTGCGCCTTCATGGTGGATGGCTTTTCTGTTTGGCTGTCTGCAGCCTGGATCCCGAAAGATGGGATAGAGTTTCACAAGGTGAGGTAGGGGTTGGGGGGTGGTTGGGTGGCAGCTGCAGATCTTCTTATGGGATAGTGAGCAAAAATATTTACAGCGTGTGCTTGTAGGACGTGCGCTTGCTGGCATGCTGTCTTCTGTATGTCCCTGGGGTATTTGACAAACTGTGTCATCAACACTTTACACACAAGCCATAGGCAAGCACTCCTATGGCGACAGCACTAAGCAGAGCTTAGTTATCGAAGGTCTGTGATTGTGGTGTTAGATTCATTGTCACACCTGAATACCCTACAGGGTTTCTTTCTCAGAAGACATCCTGCAAGGCTGTCCAGTCCAACTCCCCCCAATCCCCCCAGCCTTCCTCTTGCCTGTTACTACAGAGATTGTCCGGGATGGAGAGCAGGATCCTTATTTTCTCAATGACACGAGGAGACCATTCTCATTCTGCAGCAGTTTTTCTTCTTACCGGCACGTTAACCTTTGCCCTTCAGCTTATTCATGTCAAAGAAGGGTACGATCCGCTTGTGTAATTAAACCCTGTGGATCCCATGCTCGTCTTGGTAGTGCTGGTATCGCAGACCTACCTGGAGAGGGGAATTCTCATCGCTAAGGAGCCTGCCCTCTGCCAAGTGGCTGAGTCAACCCCAGCAGGGGTTCTCCTGGAGTCTGTGCAGGACCTTCTTTGTGCATGCTCATTCTAGAAGCTAGTACAGGCAGAGTCCAGACGAGCCATTTCCACTGGGGAGGGGTGTATCCATATAGCCTAAGATAGGAAAGGCTTCATGAAGAGATGATTCTTGCTGTGGCTTTTGTTATTGTTATGACAACAAATGATTTAACAGTGGTGTTTTCTCCTGGTCAAAGTGCAGGGGCTCTGGGGTTCCTTCTGAAGAGACCTTTGTCTTCCTTTGTAATGACTCTCCTATTGACCCCACCCCTGTGTATGTTTTCCCCACACAAATCGGCCAAGGCTTGGGCCGTGGGTTGATTTACTTCCTTGTTTCTAACAGCTGGAATCCACACATTTCCTGGTTTTCTGTGGCTTGCCCTGTGCACGTGCAGCTGATCTCCATAGCTGGAGAAGTGAGGAAGGCCACAGAATACACACTCAACCTGGCATAGTAGTTTATCTCAGGTTCGAAGTCAGGTCACAGTGAGGGCCAGTGGTTAAAGCCTGAATTAGGAACCCGTTTCCTTTCTTTCCACCAGTGCTCTCAGATCCCGGTAAACTAACCCTTGGCCCAAACATATACAGGCCCTTGGTTTGGCTTCCAAAAACTCTTTTGCTTTTGGGAGAGAGGGCATTTGTGGGAAATCCTTACAGAGGCTTCCCGCGAGCCACGTGGAGGACTAATAGCCCCTGTAGTCAGAAGGGCAGGGTGGAGAGAGAAGTTGGACCACTCTTGACAGTGTAGTCACCTTTGGTGTGCGCGTTGAAATATGTGCAGGAGCCTCCACTTGGCCCGCGGGGAGGGCTCTGTTTAGTAATCAGTGCACACCGCTCTCAACCCCTTGTGCTGGGCACACTGCGCTTTGCACAGTTCCCTTCTTGGGTCCAGGGTTTGCCCTTTTTGCTGGTTATTGTTTCCTAAAAGCATTGCTGCTTCCAGAAAGCTCCTCCTGCCTGACTTTGTGTTTTCTGGGCATTCCCAGACCCAGTGTTGATTCTGTGTAAGCGGCTGGTGTTTGATTTTAGCCCTAGATGGCCCACTCCCGAATCTGGATAGCTGTTCCTGCCCTCCAGCCCCAGCGCCAGGGAGAACACACAGAGGACACGGGAACCAGAGAAAAAGGAAATGAAAATGAGTCACTTGTAAGGTTTGATTTAAAAAACATTTGGAGGGATTTTTGAAATAGAGCCAGAATTCATTACGAGGCTATCCATACATTCCACAGCTCCAAACCCCACAGGGAAAGAAGTTCTGGGGGAGGGGGGACATCTGGAGCCCTACCAGTGCTGTTAGACTTCCGCAGAGCAGGCGAAGGTTTCGTGGGGTTCGGTGACACTCACTCTAAGCTCCTCAGCTTGCTCGTCAGTGTTTCCCCACTTCTCTTTATGGATCTTCTTTTGTGGTAGGACCCCTTTATCTTTGGGGCCTGCTGTGTCTCAGGACCCCGGTGGACTCCCAGTGAAGCCGTAGATAATAGCAAAACCCTATTGTCTGTCACAATGTGTACCTATCTACAATCAATTTAAAATTACAAATTGGGTGCAGAGAGATTAAAGACACTAAGTAATGATAAAATGGAACAATCGAAGCAACATGCTGTCATAAGGGCTGTGTGCATGTGCTTGATTTCTCAGTCTCTCGTGTGTCTCTCCCTCAAGAGTCTCTCCACTTCTCTCAAAATGCCATGTGCATTGTCCTTAGCCTCCATGTTGACCACGAGTAACTTAAACCTTGGAAAGTGAAACCTGGAAAGCAAATCCATGGATAAGAGGGACAGTAAGTATATGGCATTCATTCATTCATTCATTCATTCAATTAATGAGCCATTTATTGGGTCCCTTCTATTTTCCAAATCTAGATCTGAGCACTAAAGGCACAAGGTGAGCAGGACAATTCCCACTCTCATTCTTTTTAATTTTTTAAAGATATGATTTATTTATTATACATAAGTACACTGTAGCTGTCTTCAGACTCCAGAAGAAGGAGGGAATCAGGTATTGTCATGGACGGTTGTGAGCCATCATGTGGTTGCTGGGATTTGAACTCGGGACTTCCAGAAGAGCAGTCGGTGCTCTTAACCTCTGAGCCATGTCCTGTTTCATCTGCTGTTTGTCTGCTGCATCCTCCCTCTCTCCTGCTCCCCATCTCCGCTTTGCTTCATTCTAGTCTCTAGGATCCCAGCAGCCTGAAGCTGACCAATGCTGTTGGGGCACTGAGTCCTTGTGAGCGGGGGTGGAGGCCTGCACACATCAGACTACATTATTATTTATATTAACACTATGTGCTTATTATTACATGCTAGTGTATGTAATTGTTCCACTATTAATTGGAAGTTTTTAACACCACCTAAGAAAATTATTTTAAGCTGATTTACACATGCTAAATTTTGCTGAAAACTTCTAAGAAAAACTAAGCTCTGTGGGCTGGAAATGCTTGCATGTCAATCAGGCCATGGGGACCTGAGTTTGATCCCCACGCTTAAGAAAAAAATTAGTGGCAGAACCTGGTGATGTCAGCACCCAGAGACAGGTAGATTTGTGTGAGATCAAAGGCCAGCCTGGCCTCCACAGCAAGCTTAGGTCAACTAGGGCTACATAATAAGACTACTTCTCAGAGCAGCAAACCCTGCCTAAGGTGACACATACTTGTAATTCTAACCCCGGGGAGCCAGAAACTAGTGAACCCCTGGGGCTTGCTCACCAGTCTCCCAGTCAAAACTCCTGAAGGTGGTTTAGTGGTTATGTGTTTGTTTGTTTGTTCCTTTCTCATTGTTTAAAAAATGTGTCACCTCAGGAACAAGGGCTGTGATTGGCCTCTGGTCTCCACCCCAAAGCAGATTCATTCCTCCACACATATGTCCATGTGCACACACAAATAGAAGGAATATGATGAAACTCCTAGTTACTGAACTAAAGCCCCTCCCAGTCCTTTACCTCTGTGGAGAAGACATTCCGTCCTCTCGGTTATCTGTGCTAGTCACCACAGAGGTGGTCCTTGTTTTTCAGTAGTTTTTAAAATTACAGCCAGAATGCTTTAGAATCTTCAGGAATCATGTTTCAAATCAACATTCACATGTAAGTACAGGCATACACATACGATCACACCAACATCCTGGATACACAAAGCCCCATTAATCCCAAGAGAGGAGGCAGACACTGCTCAGATTTATTAAATGGCAAAGGATAATGATTTTTAATAGCTTTGAGGTTGGGTTAGGTACATCCGGTGACACACGTACACCCGTGCCGTAATGTGAGGCTAGAAAAAGTACATTCTGGACATTGATGAAAAGTAGTTTAATATTTTTTAAATGAGATCATTTGGAGTGTTGCCAAATGGCACATGTACAGTATAAATGCACCTCTTCAGCTAATTTCTAGGGAAATTATTAAATGCGATAAAAACAAGGTGACCGACTGGGGAAGGCTTGTGTTACTATCCGGACACTCAGAGTTCAGTAGATGGTGACCGTGTTACTCCACCTCCCCCTGGGTTGGCGGAGCTCACTCCCAGAGTTCCCAGTAACTGAAGGATTTTAATCCTTGATTTTTACTGGGACAGAAGTGAAGCTGGTAGCATTTGCTGGGCTAGATCAACAAAGTCTGTCCTGCGGTCATCAGAATCAAGTCAAATGCTTGCACTTGCCTTGGGTGCTGTTTGGAGCCTGGGTACCCAGTTGCATCACTTAGGCAGGGACCTGTGGCAGTGATGGGTGGTTGATGCAGTAATGCGACTGAAGACCACAGGACAATAAAGCCACGGTTCTTTGAGCTGACAGAGAATAGCCTGTTTCTTGTTTTAGAATAGCTCTGGTGTAAACACTTTCTTACCTTTAAGGTTTAACTAAAATTATTATTATCATTATTATTATTATTATCATCATCATCATTATTATTATATTTATTTTTTGTGTGTATGGGTGTCTTGTCTGCATGTATGCCTGTGCAACATGTGTGTGCCTGGTGTTCACAGAGTCCAGAAGAGGCCATTGGCTTTCCTGGAACTGTAGTTGCAGATGATTGTGAGCTGTTGCGTAGGTACTGGGAATTGAACCCAGATCCTCTGGAAGAGCAGTCGGGGCCATCACTCCAACCTCTGGACCAAACTTTCCTAGGGTTCAATTTTTCCTTGCAAATGTGGAGCAATTAACAAAATAGAACACTAGTGTGCTTTAAAAAAAAATTAATTTCAAACTTATCGTCCTATCAGTTCCACTGAGTTGTGAGGTCTTGTGTGCACAGCCAATTCCTTGGGTGTGTGCTACTGTGCCCCACTAAGTCTCGAGGTGTACTCACTGATGAGAGGTGGGCACACGCCAATTAATTCATAACTTTTATGAATATATTTAGAAGTCAATCCTGATAAAGTATCATTGAAATGGTTGTAGGAAAGTGTATATGTAGGAGTAGATGGGAAGAGATTATAAACAGACTCAACAACCACCATTTTAACAAAATTCTTAATGTTTGTGTTACTATGAAGATTGGTATCTCAATCTAGAAAAGAGTAATTTAATTAACAAATTAATTATTTAATTTGACACAGATTTTTAATTACATTTCTCAAAAACATTGGTTTACCTGATTATTAGTTACTCTTGAGTTGTTTTGAGTGGCTTGTGATGTGTGAATGTGTGTGTGTGTTCACATGTGACTGTGTTGTACAAGTGTGTATGTACACATGTGAGTATGAGTGTGCATGTGTACGTGTGTGTGTGTGCGTGTGTGTGTGTGTGTGTGTGTGTGTGTGTAGGCCAGCTGTCAACCTCTTCAGGGGCCATTCACCTTCTTGCTTTCTGAGACACTGTCTTTCACTGACCTGAACTTTGCAAGTCTGCTGCTGGCTGTCCAGGCCCCAGGGATTGACTCCACCTCCCGTGCACTGTGACTGCAGGCACGCACCACCACATTTGGGTCTTTTATGAGAGTCTGGGGATGAAACCCAAGTCCTGGTGCTTTCTAGGCAAGGCCGTTATCAACCAAGCCACCTGCCAGCGCGTTTCTTCTTCTGTGGCCCGCTCCTGTTGTGATGAAGCTCCGAGGAGCCTAGAGAGGGACAGGCGCCAATACTGCTGGTTTCGGCACACTTCCCATCCATCCTTCCGTGTTTTAAGTTTGCAGTGTGTATATGTCTCTGCCAAACTTTGGCCTCAGGAAAAGGGAGATTAGCAGTACACCTCTACTGTGCCTGGCCTCAGATGTGTCAGCTAACACCCCCTGTGCTGACTAATGGGATGGGAGCTGTGGGGAAAGCCAAGTCCTCCTGAGACCTCAGTCCAGCAGGGAGTGAGTTATGAAAGAGTCGCCAGTGGTAGGTGGTGGTGTCTGCAAGGTTCATATATCCAGAACAGTGTAGAGAGAGAATGGAAGGCGTGGGAGATATGGGGGCATCTAAAAAGGGGTTTGCAATCTGAGCAAATTTCCTTTTTCTTAGGTATTACTGAAGGAAAGACCGCAGAAGTGCAGGGCAGGAGGGACAGGGCCTGTTCTTGTGCTGCATGATGAAAGAGCCGCAGGCCATTGAGGAAGGGCTGAGAAATGAGGGTGGGAGGGTGGGAGGCTGTGGCTTTTTATACCAAAGAATAAGAACCATCATCTGGGGGCAGAGGGCAGAATGCACCCAGATGGTGACCAGCTGGGAAGTGGGGTGCAGAGTTTGGTGTCCCCAAGTCTCTTGGGGCTGCCCAACTACTGTGCCACACTGGACAGCCATACCCTCTGTGCTCCTGGCTTTTCAGTCACAACCTCCTCTTAGCAGTCGGTAGTAACAATTCTATCTCATGCTCCGTTCTCTGCTTTCCATGTGTTTGCTGATATCATGTCCCATGGGCTCAGCTGACTTCCCATCTCTTTGTCAGGAATGTTCTCTTCCTGCCTGTAAGCCATCACCCCGTCCACTTCCCAACGTCATCATCCTCCAGACTCAGGCAAAGCAGGACTGAAAACCTTCCTCCATATTTCTCCCTGGCTCAATCCATTTTCTGTTTTCCTTGTTCTTGTTAATACTGTCATCCAGGTCTTAAAGGTACAAACCTTTCCTGCAGCTTGTCCAGTCCCCGACTGATGGCTACGCATCATTTCTTTCATATCTGTCTCTTCTTTCTTAATTCAAACTCTTACTTCTGTCAGCTCGAATGTCAGTAACTCTTATCCATCCATTTTTTGAGACGGAGTCTGGTGGCCTGGAACTTAGCCTCCTCATTGCTGGGCCACAGCTGAGGAGCACCGTGCCTGCCTGTGTTCTCCTGGGCTTTGCTTTAGTTCAGACACTCAGCATTTCTTTCTGGGCCCTTTACAATCAATGGGGCTGTCCCTATTTCTGTTGTTTCTACCCTCTGCCAGGTGACCTTTGACCTTCCCACACCTTGTGCAAAGTCAGCATGGCTGGCCCTCATCGACTTGCCATTCTGTATAGTGTCCTCATCCAGCACGAGTTTTTCCAGATTTATTTCTCTGGAGAACGTCCCAATGTTCTCTATATGTTAAATAGAAGATATGACTTCAGTACCAGGAGTCTAAGCTGAAGAATCTTTGCTTTACAGATTGACTATTAAACTCTTAGCTTTGTGACAGAAAGCCTGAGCTGAGGAGAAGGATAAGGCCCATGCCCAGTGGGCCCAGTCACCCTGGGGGAGTTTCTCACACTTGGATCTGGGTGGTGGTGATGGTTTCCCAGCCCCGTGAGTACAATGAATGGCATGTGGACATTTTAAAATGGGCAACCTGGGGAAGACTGCAGGGTCTTGGAAAGTGCCTGAAGATGTGAGTTCTATCTCCAGCTCCCACAGAAAAAGCTGGGCTTGCACTTACAACGTGGGAGTTGCAGAGACAGGCAGTTAGATCCCTGGTGGGTGACCAGCCATTTTAGTCTCATTGGTGAGCTCTGGACCAATGAGAGACTCTGTCTCATGGACACAGGCATTCACACACGTACACACAACCAAGCACAAAGAAAGAAAAAAAAAATATGGTCAAGAGTGTCATTTTTAAGTTTCACATGTCTCACTTCAATAAAGGAAGACTCAGCCATCTGAGCCAGCGTGAGGCATGTGAGTCTTCTGACCCGTGAAACTGAGAGATGGGTCCAGTGATGCAGGCCTGCAACCCATCTGCATGGGAACTGGGGCAGGACACGCATATGGTCAAGGCTCCCCAGCTGCAGAACAAGTCCTCCCTTAACTTAAGAAGACCCAGTCTTAAAAAAATTTCCAAACGAAGCCGGGCGGTGGTGGCGCACGCCTTTAATCCCAGCACTTGGGAGGCAAAGACAGGTGGATTTCTGAGTTCGAGGCCAGCCTGGTCTACAGAGTGAGTTCCAGGCAAATGAACACATGGTGGTAACAATAAAGTAAGCAGTGTAAACTAAACTAGGGATATAGCTCAGGAATTCAATGTGGGCCGAGCATGCGTGAGCGAGCGAGGCCCCAGGCTCAGTCTCAGGGAAGGAAAGGAGGAAGGGTTGGTTGGTTGGCTGTTGAACTCTCTGTCACCTAGGCTGCCTTAAGCTCAAGATCAGTTCTGGCCTCAGCTTCCCAAGTGCTTTTGTTTCAGGAGGCAGCACCTCACCACCTCATGCAGAGGAGATTTTGACGATCTCGATCTCTGCACAGCCTTTGCCTTACTAAACACATGCAGAAGGAGCTTGCTCTCTCTCAAGATGAAAGAGTGCGGCTCACGGGATGGTGAAGAGTTTTCCATACCTGGCTGGGTGTGTGACCTTTGTTCCTAAAGTCACCCAGCAAGTAAGCCAGAACAGTTTCAGAGAGAGTGTGGCAGATGACAGGAAGAGCTGCTTTTGCTTTGCTCTACAGGTACGCTTACTCGGGCACCAGCTCTCCTCCATCAACTTGGCCTCCTGAAGCCGGACCATACAATACACCCAGCACACCAGACAAAGTTCAGTACCACTCCTGGGCTTCTTTACAAACTATGTTTTAATTTTACTTTCTGTATTAAAGGGACACTTATCGTCTCCTCAGAAAGAGCGCACGGTGGGATGGCCTGAGGGATGGTGTGAGCGTCTGTCCCTTGTGTTACCAAGAGGGTATGAGTGGATTTAGCCAGTTAACCTTTTTGTTGGGCATCAAAGGATACGTCATCCACACTTCCATCCCCAAACTGGGCATCTTAATTTTTCAATGGTTATTTTTTAGTTCTCTTCCATTTTGAAAAGTTGGTATGTGCCACTTTATTTGTATTTATTAAAGGGGAATTAGAGATATAAAAAAGCATTTCTGTAGATAATCACAAACTGTTAACACTGTCATGTGTGTGTATGTATGTGTGTGTATGTGTGCGTGCACACCTGTTTGTGTTTCTTCGTGTGAGTATTCATGTGTGTGCATGTATGTAGAGAGCAGAGGTCAACCTCAGGTGTTGCCCCTCAGGAGATGTCAGGCTTGTTTTGAGCCAGGGGCTCTCCTTGCCTTGAGGCTTACCAAATCGGCAAGCCCAGAGAGCCACCTGGCTTCACCCATTCCCCCACCCCACCCCACCCAGGTACTGAGATTACTGTCATTTTTACATGGTGTTAGGGAGCAAGGCAAGCACTTTACTAGTATGTCCCCAGTCCCCATTTAGCAGTATAGACGCCTTGGGACAGGTATCAGTACTTGTCCTATTAAGTGAGGATGAAAGTCTAAAGCCATTGCTATTGTGTGGCTATAGGTCCTGAAGTGAGCGTTCATCCCTGGTGAGAGTAAACACCGAGAGGCAGTTGGAATGATTAATTCAACTATTGTTCTATGAGAATGCCCAAAGCAGATAGGAGCAGAGCTGGGGACACAGTGGTCTATGTGTTTCCAGGTCAGCCTGACCTTTGGTCCTAGGCCAGCTTGTTCAGGCAGCCTGCCTGGACTTGAGATCAACATGGGGTGGGTCCGTGCTGGGACATGAGAGGGAGGGGTCTTTCTTCTGTACGTTGGATGAAGTTTTATATGTACTTATCTATTTTGGTTTGTTGTTTGTTTGTTTTTAGACAAGGTTTCTTTGTGTAGCTCTAGCTGTCCTGGAACTAGTTCTGTAGACCAGGCTGGCCTCGAACTCACAGAGATCTGCCTGCCTCGGCCTTCTGAGTACTGACTGGGATTAAAGGTGCCGGCTTTCCTGCCTGTTTCTACCTACTTTTTGAGACAGGATCTCTCAGTGATTTAGAATGCATTAAATCAGCTGTCTCTACTCCCTCCATCTGTTGGATACAGACATGCCTGACTTTTACATGGGTGCTGGGGATCTGAACTCCTGCCCTTGTGCTTGCCACAGTAGGTGCTTTGCCAACCGAGCCATCCTCTCAGCCCCAGGAGGCACTGTGGTTGTTAAAGGCAGTGTGCAGTGCTACTGTACCCAAGAGTCTTATAGACCCCAACAGATATCATCAGGCCCCCAAGGACGAGAAAAAGGAGTGGGGACTGGAGAGGTGGCTCAGGAGGGAGGAGGACTTGCCACTCTTGAAGAGGACCCAGCATCCACGCAACAGCTCATAGCCCCTGCCATGCCGGTGTCAGGGGATCAGGCACTGTCTCTCCTCCACAGGCACCAGGCACACACACAGCGCACACGTTTACATGTAGGCAAAACACTCAGGCACATTTTTTCTTTTAAAAAGTCAAGGAAAGTCTTGGTAAAGTTTCTGGGGAGAGGAAAAGCTGGTTGTGTGATGTCATACTTGAGCGGTTGGTCCCGACCCCTCTCTGCACATATGGGATCCTTCAGGGAGACTGAGGATGCTAAAGAGTTTAGTCAGAGGTCAGTGTCTTGTGCACTTTCAAAGGCTGTCATAAAAAAGGGCAGGAAGCACTTCCATGCCTCAGTCTCGACCTGAAAAATTGTTCTATTCAAGTCAGTGGTTTTTAATCCAGGGTCAAAGATGAGGGCTTGGGGATGGAGGAGGAGACAGATAGATACACTCATTGTGGGAACTCTTTTTTGTTTGTTTGTTTAGTTGGTTTTGGTTTTTCGAGACGGGGGTTTCTCTGTATAGTCCTGGCTGTCCTGGAACTCACTCTGTAGACCTGGCTGGCCTCCAACTCAGAAATCCACCTGCCTCTGCCTCCCAAGTGCTGGGATTAAAGGCCTTGTGGACCACCACTGCCTGGCTCTGTGGGACCTCTTTCCAGCTTCATCATGGTGCTGAGATTTTTCTTCCTTGAGTCAATGGATCCCATTGACTCCTTCCCTCTGTGCCTGTCGTCAGGTTCTGGAGTGTGAAGGTTATAGCCATCATTGTGTACTTGTGATGTAGACCCGCTGTTTAGTTTCCATATATTGAATACTTTGGGGGAACATGGAGGAGGAGATGTGTGCTGTGATTACTCAAGTGAGTGGATAGTCCAGCCTGAGGTTTGCATGTACTCAGGTC
>JADRCD010208747.1:9206-40043 GCA_019843815.1 Montemys delectorum
TGCTCTCTAAGGATGGTCACTAAGGATGGTCACTAAGGATGTTCACTAAGGATGCTCACTAAGGATGCTCTCTAAGGATGCTCACTAAGGATGCTAACTAAGGATGCTCTCTAAGGATGCTCACTAAGGATGCTCACTAAGGATGCTCACTAAGGATGCTCACTATGGATGCTCTCTAAGGATGCTCACTGTGGATGCTCACTAAGAAATCTCACTGTTCTTCATATGTTGGCTCAATTTTTACCTATTTTAAAGGACTGTTGTGTTTCTATGTTCATAGTTTATAGTGGTCTTTATTTTTGTTTGTTTGCTTTTCCTATCAGTTTATAATAGCATCATAATTTGGCTGGGGAAACATTTCTTTTTTTTCTATTTTTATACAAAAAGAAAAAGAAAATTAATTTTGTCATTCTTGAATATTTGACAAAATTGGGCAGCGGAGAGCCAGCCTCTAACTTTTTTTTTTTAAACTGAGGAGGAGTTAGTAGACATGCTCTCTAGCCGTGTGCTGGGTTGTAATTTTCTACTGCTTTTCTCATTTTCTCTAAATGAGCCCTGTTAGTTTTGGGCAAAATGTCCTTTATAACACTTTTATGTACGTGTTTAATGTCTCATGATTAGTTGGGACATGCCTTGTTTTATTTCCACTTTTCTATGTCTCTTTTTCTCTTGACTGGTCTAGCTAATGCTTATTTATTTCAGTTTTCAGTGTCATATCTTTTGACTTTTAGCATTTTCTCAATTTCTCTTTAAATTATATTATGAGTATTTGTTAAGTCCTTCCCTGTCATTTTATTTTCAAAATTTACTCATTCTCATTTTATGTATGTGTATATTTGTTATATATGTATTTATATACCACACGCTAGCAGTTTCCCAGGAAGGAAAGGAGAGGGCCTCAGATGCATGGTGTATTGGTATGTGGATGGTGAGACTTGAACCAGGCCCTCTGTAAGAGCATTAAGAGCTAAGCCAACCATCAAAGCTTCCATTTTTGTATTTTAGACTTCATTTCCCTTTCTCTGTCTACTTCCTGAGGCAAAAACTCAACTAACTCATTTTGTATGTTTCTTTTTTTTTATAAGCATTAGGAATATACAGTTCCCCATAAGCATCCTTTTAAAGCGATTACACAGTTTTAAATAGATTTTAAATTCACAATCATCCAGTTTGATTTTTTTCCTTCCTTTTTACTTGCTTACTTTAGCTAATGTGTGTTTGCAATGTCCTTTTTATTTCTAAACACTGAGACACTATTGTTATGGATTTCTCACTGTGGACAGAGACCATGTGCTTTGTAGCTTAAGTCTAGTGTGTTCTTGGGGTTTACTCCATGACTTTTGCTCCATGTGTCATCTATATCAGGCACCATTTTCATTTGTTCTTGAGGAGTGTGCAAACAGCAACTGTCAAATAAAATGTTTTGTTCATCTAGGTCAATATGGCTCCCACTTTGTTTAGGACTTTTCTGTCATTTGAAATTATCTATTGTTGCATAGCAATGCTACTGAGAACCCCAAGGTAAATGCCCATCCTCTCACACTCACTAAAAATTATGAGCTCAGCAGTGCTTTCTTTATAGTTGAAATAGAGAGTTTGAGAGGAGCTTGCATTAAAATAGTGGCTAGGATACAGTCTATTGATTGACCTAGGGTTAGCTGATCCATGATCTTGGTGACCTATGACCTTGGTTCCATAATCATCTGGCTGTTGACTAGCCCTTCAGCTTCTTCCTACTAGTTGTCAGGAGGCTTCTTCCATGCTTTGAAGTCTTCCTGTGAGCTTCCATAGAGTGTGCACAAGATAGTATCTGGATGACCTAGGGGAAGTGGCCCACCAGGCTGGTCACATACTTACAGAAACCACATCTTTTCCCTTATGCAATATCCACTGTTGAACTGGTTCATAGTGAGGTATTGTACCATGGAGTTGGATGAACGTGAGAAGATTGTAATCACTGATGATGTTCTAAAGCCTGGCTAGAATGATTTCTGTCTTTATCTGTAGGTGTTGCTTTAACAAATGTAGGTAGTGCTCCTCCATTAAATGCTGGAAAGTCTGTTATAACTCTTATGCTTTCCATTTCCAAAATCATAGGTTGTTGCTCTGTCCTCTGTGACAGAGGCTAAAGTCCTACTATAAGGAAGGCACAAAAAGTCAAAAAGAGAATGGCCATCTGTGACAATGATAAATGCATAGATCCCTTTCACAATGTCAAGCATTGATGGCTTGTTAACCTCTAAGAGTTCATCTCTTGATGCTATCACTGGGTCTCAGGTCCCTACATGAATTTCAGGAAATAAAAACCTTAGGAAATCATTCTTGGTTTTCATCTCCTTAAAGTTGTGAAGGGAGATATGAGAACTGGTCTTCTAAATAAGCATCATATCACATCTGTTAAATCAACTATTACTTTTCTCCTTTGTAGCAGGCCACTTTCATTTCAGGTCATGCCTGTTGCCATGGGTCCTGTTGCCTTTTGTGCAATGATTCTCAAAAATGCCTCCATTACAGGTGGTAAAAGTCACCTCTACAACCCGTAGAGTTATGACTTAAGTATGGTACCCCATGGCTTACAAATACAATTCTATTATGAGAGGCCAACTTTAGAACATGCCACCTCCTGAGCATGACCTTTGTATGAGGAAAAGTCAGATGTCTTCAAAACTTGTTGCCATGCTGTCAATAAGGAGCTATGATGAGACTCATGGTCCAGAGATAAACAGTCACTCAACTACAGAAGTGAACTGTACAAAACTGCTAAGGGCAAAGATACAGGGCTGAGAAAAGTTGAGTTAATATTAGCCAGGATACTTCAGTCATTTCTAAAACTATTTGGGATATGTGTTCATGAAGACAGTGTCTATATGACTGTTACAAAATAGCTCTGGCTATTCCTGTCTTTGATTTCCTTGTCATTATCTTTTTATAAGGGGATAAATAGAAGAGGGTACCTGGGACATAATAAACAAAACATCTACCTTCAAGAGTTATAAATTGCTTGCAGTTGTCAGATGCACCTATCAGAATCATTTCCATGTGCTTCTACACTCAGAAATGTGAGGCTGTTTGTACTGAGAACACACATAAACTATGCAATATTTTTAGAAAAAAATACACACAAAAATGAAATACTTCTGTTGTATATTTTGGATGGAAGGGATGTTCTTTAATGGGCTGCCATGGGTTGCATTTATGAGTTGAAGGTTTATCCCAGTGAAAGTGATATTTCATCTGTCACATTCAATCCTGAGAGAGGATACAGAGACACTCCACCAGAGTAGCTGGAGGAGCACACATTAAGACTGTGATGGTGAAACGTGAGAAAGGATCCACTATTCTTTTCTTTAGCTGTCCAGAGACCCACCACTGCTTTGCATAACATGGCAAATAATGGATCTGTAGTGCTTGCCTCTCTCCAGAGATGTTCCCCTCATGCCAATGAGCTCTTTTATAAATGAAAAGTCTGTATTGCAGTAAACAACTGCTGTGACCACCAAAGACTAGGAAACTTTCTCTTATACCCTCTTAGACACTGAGGCAGACTGAGGGTCAACCCTGCCTGAGTTATCTTTTATCTCATTCTGATTATTTTTTAAATGGACTAACTTTTGCATATAGGTATGTCAAAATCATTGTACAATGCTGATGTTGAGTTAAACTGATGGAGGAATTTGAACATTAGGAGAGCAAGTGTTCCTGAAATTTAAGAGGCCCTGCACTTTGAGAAAGATAGATGTTGAAATGCAGAAGAAGCAGAGAAATGATCTTATCTGCACATCTGTGTTCTACAAATAAAGTATCTATTACAATAAGTATTTATTTCTTCATTTATTCTTTTTTTACTTCACCTGGCTCTTCATGTGTTCTTTCATGAACCTAGCATTCTTGGTAAAGACATAAACCTAAGTTTTGCCCCTTCCATCAGGCAAGTAAGCAAACTTTACAAATTCATCAAATATTTGTTCAATAAAAATACCTCAGTGGAAGTATGGAGGGAGGGAGCTGGGCTAGCACTAGGAGGCTGAGCAGCAGGGGCTACTAAAGAGTGGACAAATGTAGCTTCCCCTCACTGACTGTGCCTTCATGGGGGCGATGCATATCAACTCTACACACTGACTTAGTAACCACCATTTTCTGATAATTACAAATAAAATATAAAATATTTCACATGTTGAATCTTTTCTGAAATGAGTGGTATCCAGGAGGTGTGCCTCTCAACTCATTCAGGCAAGCTGTGAGTTTCCAATTTATCCAGTCAACCATCACAAGTACAGTGACTACTTCTGTGTCCCTTCAGTAGTTTTGCTACAAGTGAGCATCCTGGATTCAAAATTTCTATTTAGTACTTTTGTTCTACTACCAAAGTGGGGTAGCTCACATTCCTCCTTGTAAATTATGCATGAAAAGTCTATTGCTGCATACAAAAATAAAATGAACAAAGAGATTGGAAGAATATGGAGCTGAGAAACACATTTCTCAAAGCATTATGAATTGTCCCTTGGGTGCTAGTTCTAGGAGGAACAAAATCTGATAATAAGAAGGACTTTGTGAAGATGTTGTGAATCAGACCCATCATGGCATACATGCAGTTGACTTTCTTGTGCTTTCCAAACCTAGCTTATAAACAGATACTTAAGTCATTTCCTCTCAATAAGGGCCAGGATAGATCTGGATCATACAACGTATGTGGTAAACTAAATACGGAGCTCAAATGGGGCTTGGCTCCAGTCTTTTGGTTGTTGATTGATTGTCAATTGACTGTCAGGGAAGGATCTCATAAAAAGAGAGAGGCTAACCAGACACTTAGTGCATTCTTTTGTTCACTTCCTGTAGATAAACTTTGCAAAAGGACCTTCCTGAATTTTTATGGAAGGAGAAATTGATTAGAAAAACAAGACAACAACAAAAATAACAACAATAAAATGCACTTTTTCTCTTAATAATGTCAATCTTTGATAACACCATTAGAAGGTTTAAATGATAGGCATACTGTCTAGGTTTAGAAAAGCCAAGAATATCAGCCAAGATATTCATTTGGCTGTACCAAGATTGGTCACAGAAGAAGCCATGGCTTATATTATACGGGCTCTTTTCTATACTGTTCATGAGGATTCTGGCTACCAGAGAATCTGAGATCCTCAAGAGCTTACATCCCATATGTGCACCAAAAGAAGAACTAACAGGGAAAGATCAGAGGAGCTGGCTTCCAATGCTGTTCTTTCTATTATATATAAACAAGTAACACCTGTAATCACTAAATTATTCAGTCTTGGCCACTATTTCAACATTCTTTTAAAGCAGCACAAGCAAATATTGGTAATCTCCTACTTTCTAGGCCAGGAAATGGCTGATAATCATTTGTTGAAATGAGCTAACCTCAACTCATTCAATATTAGGGTCCAAATCATATCCTCAAGCCACTTCCAGTGTGTACACTGAAAAGTAGGGGATCTGTTAGCAGGATACAAAATTGCCAGCTGGCCCATAGTACTGAATACTAGATTCTTATAGAGTAGAGTGTGGGGTTAGACCTCCAGATGCTGATGAAATAAGGAGATAAACAATAATCATATCAAGGAAGTATGAAGGAGTGAAATGTAATGTGCCCAGCAGTGTGAGGATAAGCAGAAACCTGGCAAAATGAGGATACTTGGGGAGGTCCTGGCAGAGGATAATTGGTGAATAGAAGGCAAGATGATCATGGCTACTCTGCTACAGGAGTATCAAAGTGGGAGACTAAGAAGAAAAATGGAAATGGAGGAATTAAAGGCCCCCATGAGCAGTGGCTCCTCCACACCCCTGGTCTGCCATTCACAGTGCTGTCCTTGTGATTTGCAAGGACCTACATTCTGTTCCACTGACATGAATCATACTCACCCACTCAACTGCTGCTCCCTCTGCTCCTCTCTTTCATGTATGTGCCCATTGATATTCTCTGGCCTTAACATCTGCTTCAAACTCTCAAGACAAATGGTCTAGTGGTTCTGAACTCATTTGCGTAGAATAACTTAGATAACTACCAGTATGAAAGCCCCTTGTCATGCTTTCAGGTGACAAACTTATACAGAAGCAGCACTGGTTTAGAGGAGATGCCTGCTATGAGATGAAGACCATCTAGAGACTATTAGGAACATGGATTACTTAAGACCATTTTCTACTTTAGTACGCAAGGACCTAAAAGTGTGGCCATGCCTTTTCTTTGTGTGCCCTGTCATCTTGGAAGACTAAAGTCTTCCCAATAGGAGCAATACGAACCCTGCCAGACTGAGCCAAAGACAGTAGAGATGGCATTACCACACAGAAACTAGAATAAACTGGGACACAGATTTCTTAAATTCATGCCTTGACAAGTGATCTCAGACTAGACAAATGTTCCTATAGACTTAACTAATATGCAGGGGCAGAGGGAAGGCAAAAGCTCTGTACAAAAACAATGGGATCTCATTCTACATAGACTATTCTAGCTCTGTTCTATTCTCAATGGCCCTACTATGGGATTCCTGGGAAGACATGTACATGTACATGGTTCCTATGTTTCTATATAACACTTAAAGACCACCTGGTAGAGGGAAAAAAGAAGTGTGGCCTCATGTTCTAGTCTGTTGGAGTCATGGTCAGTCCCCCCATTGTCTCTGCTTCCTTCTTTATCCATAGGGCTGCTTCCAACTACTAAACTGATGAAAAGAGTATAGGACTATTAGTGACATTAGCCACTTTATAAAAATATGCATTTTTCATATAAATATACAAATTTAGTGTTGCACTGAATATATACTCAATACTAAGTGTTAATCCTATAAATGGTAAATGAATACTGTAAAAAAAAAAAAAACACGCTAAGATTATTAGAGAAATAAACCTGGAAATCCACAAGAGAGTTGGGAAAGCTGCATGTGTGCTAATTCTGAATGATGTCTTTAATGCAGTCAGTTTAAAATAAAATACACAGAGAACATTTCCAGTGTTGTGACATCAGGCCTGAGGAGGGTTGTGTTTAGACGGCCACAGAATCATCTGCCTGTTGTTAAGGTGGCAAAGCAGAAGAATGAAGCTGTCTCACATCAGGCTACGTACTGTTTCGAATGATACTGAATAAAACGCTTGATTATGAAGCCTATAGAGATGCATTTAATTCAAACACCTAGGCTCTGCCTCTTCACACTTCATCTACTCCAGGTCCAGTGCTCAGTGAACTCTGGGACCTGATTCTCTACAGTCATATGTCATCAGCATTGTTTCCCACAGAAAAATGAGCACATCCATGTAACCTACAGTGTGAGCCTATATTCAATTAGCAACTCTCCTTTCATAAAACTTGGTAACTGGATATAACTGGCCTCATTTGGAAAAAGCAAGCTTCCTCCTGGAATGATCAACAGAATCAAAAATCCATGGTGTGGTGATGCATTCATAATCTGGACAAGACAGGCTGAGGACCCTGGAGCTCCCTGTGTAATGAAATGTAAATATTTGTATAGGGGCTAAAGTTACCCAATTAGTATAGGGTAAATGCCACCCAAGCAGTATAATGGCTAATATCACCCATTCAGCATGGGGCTAATGTCACCCAGTAAGGATAGGGCTGATGTCACCCAGACAGTACAAAGTTGAAGTCACCTACTTACCATCACCTAGTCAGGTTAATGGCTTTAAAATACCTCCCATAAGCAAGAATTTGCAATTTATTTGCATAAAACATATTTTTATATGTATGAGAACTATAGAAGAAAAACTAAAAATATTGCACATCACAGTTAAGATTTTATGTTAAGAATCCCAGTACTTCTGGGTATATGCCCAGGAGTGGTATAGCTGGGTCCTCTGGTAGAACTATGTCCAATTTCTAGAGGAACCACCACAAAAGAACACACATGGTATGCATTCTCTGATAAGTGGTTATTAGCCCAGAAGTTTGGAATACAGGAAGAACAACTCACAAACCACAAGAAACTTAAGAAGAAGGGAGACCAAAAGGTGGACATTTCATTCCTTCTTAAATGGGGAAACCAAATACCCACAGAAGGAGTTGCAGAGATTAACTATGGAGCAGGACTGAAGGAAGGACAAGCCAGCCTAAATATAACTATCTCCTGAGAGGCTCTGAAAATACCTGACTAATACAGATGTAGAGGCTCACAGCCATCCATTGAACTGAGTACATGGTCCCCAATGAAGGAGTTAGAGAAAGGATCTATGGAGCTAAGGGTTTGCAACTCCTTAGGACGAACAACAATATGAACTAACTAGTACCCTCAGAGCTCCCAGGGACCCAACCACCAACCAAGGACTATATATGGCGGGACTGAATGTTTTGGCAGCATGTGTATAGCAGAGGATTGCAAATTCGATCATCAATAGGAGGAGAGGACCTTGGCCTTGTGAAGGTTTTGTACCCCAGTGTAGGGGAATGCCAGGGCCAATAAGTGGGAGAAGGTGGGATGGCAGGCATGGGGAGGGGGGAGGCAACAGGGGTTTGTTCTTTTTTTTGTTGTTTGTTTGTTTGTTTGTTTTTTGGAGGGGAACTGAGAAAGGAGAAATTTACATGTAAATAAAAAAAATATCTAATAAAAAATACATGTGCACATATTTGTGTTAAAAAAAAAAAAAAAAAAAAAAAGGATCCCAGTACTAAGTTCACTGTTCTGACTGACTGGGGTCTAAATAAATAGAAGCGTAAAAGTTGAATGAAGAGAGAAATGTGCTCAACTGTATCTGAGAGTTGAAATCCCTGAGTTGCCTTGCATTGATAGTGTGTGAGCGGATAGTAAACTATTCTGGCATTTTTGTGTGAAGGGTGGATGGTTTTACTCTGGTATGTGGGCATTTCTCATATCATACTTTGATCTACTCTCTTTCTGGTGGAACTTAACTCTTGATAGAGCACTGTTTTTTCCCACTTACATATGAAACAAGCATCTTGGAGCCTGGGGATACATACTGTGTGGCCATGCCTCTGTAAAGAACTATATGGACAATGTCAGATCCTCATAGCTATTGCTGTAATAAATAGCAGTCACCAATAATCAATGAAAATAAGTTTATTTGGGCTTACAATGGTTTCTGACTCTCAGATTCCACAGAACTAAAAGGGAATAACCTTTGTAATGAGCTAAAAGCATTGCTAAGATTACAGATTACAAAACATAATGAACAGCCTACTTGTCACTGGTAAAAGGCAAAAGCTCATGGTTTTAACTCAGAAAACAAAGAAATGAAATTCTCAGGAACATGAATGGGTCTGGACAATAGTGTCAAGCAAAGTATCACAAATGAAGGATCACAAAAATTATGACTTCTCCCTCATATGCTGACCCTAATATGTAATATAAACATGTATATGTAAATTGGACTAAGCATGGGTAAAGTCTAAAAATCAAGAAGAAAGAGCAATGAGGATGATTTTAGGTGATGGGGGAGATTGGAGGGTAGGACAGAGGACTTGTGAGACATGAAGCATTTACAAGCTGGCAGTGGGTTATAGGGAGGTTAGGCTTGTTTTAATTAATTAGGGTGAGTGAGCATGTACTGTGGAAGAAAATGTTGGAACATGATCAGGTCTCAGCAAGTGCACTGGATAGTGATAAGTGGAGACACCAAGAGTAATTAAGTTGGGCACATCTGCTGACTATTAAGATCAAGATCAGCAGCCATTAAAAGTTATTTCTATTGAAATAATAGAAATCATAATGGACAATCAGGAGACAGGGACAAATCTAACTTTACACTATGAGGTTTCCGTAGAGGATTGGATTGAGTAGGTGAAATTTCCTGAACTCTAGTCAAACTCAGAGAGCTTTCCTCAGTTGGTGCCCTTGCTCCCTACTGAGCTACTCCCCACTTAGGAGCTCCCTAAAGAATATGGTCTGACAGACCACTTAGCTTTCATTTACTTCTCTGTATTATACATTAAAATCAAGCATGTGGTGTAATTCAGTCTCATTTGGCCAACTTGTATTGATGGTAAAAGTTAAGTACTATGTAAAGCACAATACAAAATTATCTTGATCTACAGTTTATATTACTGTTCACTGGAGTGGATTCTCTATTGCAAAACAGAAATTCAGAAGGGTTTGTAATCAATATGTGAGATATTCCAAAGACAGGGGTTTAGAAGGTTGTGATATATAGCTATGTACACATATCTGCCTATCTCTGTACACACATGCATACATCTTAAAATTGAAAGAAGAGTGCATTAAACCTGAGATATGGCTGGCTCTGCACATCTGTCCTTTGTATTCTGACTGTGTGGTGTGATATGCCATGCGAGATGGCTGATTTTCTTAGCTGGGCAGGGCATGGGAAGGTTCCCCACACCATTTAGGGGCAGGTTAAGGAAAGACTGGGAGGATTCCTGGACCTTGTGATGAGTCAGAGATGTCAGATTTCAATCCTGTATATGCATCGTGATTTTTTTTCTAATCTGTTGTTAGTGTTCTCTTATGATACCTTTCATTTGGATATATTCAAATCTCTAATGTTTAATTTCAAAACAGCGTGTTTTGGTGAGAGTAAATGTTACTGCGTCTGACAAATGATAAGAAGTCTATGATGGGCTTCTCATAAGCAACTAAAACTAGCCACTTGTCAAGATGGAGACAATTACGATTTTATAACTTTATTGAAAAATAGACTAGTTTTCATAGACATATAAAGTTCATACTTACTGGGCAAATATTAATTTCTCCTTATGCACTGGAACAGATGCCAAGGGGGGAGTCGCTTTGGTTGTCTGGGTGAAGCATTCTTGTTTATTCTCACTGAGAATGAGGATGGGTCAAAGCTGCTGGTCAGGGACCCCCGCCATACAGAAGGCATATGTGATGGAAACACACAGGTGGAGAACACATGAGAGCGTTCAGTGTCTCAAAAGTCAGGCACTTTCTCTAAGGCAGTGAAGCTTGATACAGTAACTGGTTAATCTCACTGTTCCCAGTGAGCAAGAGATGAGTTGCTGCTGAATGTTTTATCAGTCACTCATATTCTCCAAGGGATGTCTGACATTTTTTTGTTATCAATTCCTACAAAATCCATCTGTCACTTCATTTTACCTCTAAGAACCGTTTACATCAGTGGATGTTAAAAGCTACAAAACTTATTTGGTATTAAAAATAATAGGAATTTTACTTTCATTCCCCCCTTAGCCCACAAAAGATACTTAGGCATTTTATCTTTTAAGGACCATACATGCTTTTATATTCTGTCTGAATACATACATATTAGCAATTTATTTTCATTTAAGAATCCCCTTGTGACACTTTATTATGTGGTTTTAGATTAGTCCTAATCTCCAAACTAAAAATACTAGTATTAGCTATCATTTATATTTTTTTAGTGCACCATAGGGGAGAATTTTCAGCTTAGCATAATTTTATCCCTGTTATTTTCCATACTTAATATATGCTGCTGGAGGATTGAGAAATTCCCCATGCTGTCCCCAGTGGACCCAAATCTAGTGGTGTCATTTACTCTGAGGTCAGACTAGGGTTTTTCCACGGAGAAAGAATAGACAGTATCCTCTTTGTAGAATGGGTAGCCTGTTAAAGAAGACAGATTCAAGCTCAGGTGAGAACCATACATAACTAAAAAGTGTCGTGTTTTACAAAAAGAAAGGGCCACCAAAGTAGATGATGTTTGCTAAGGGGGAGCAGAATGGTCAGACTGTCACTGGAGATGTGGGCAGACTCCATGCTTGAATGCTATTCGAGGGGACCTCTCTTAATCAGTGAAGGTGGATCCACTGTAATCCTAATGGCCTCACTCTACCACAAAATTTCAGCTTTGCTAGTGAAAGGTGCTGATAGACTGCCATGCCAGAGAAAGCAGCTGATGATGGACAGTTGGCTTGAAGGTGGCTCTACTCAGGAGGGTAGCTGAAACAATCCCATTGGGGAATACATGTCTCTCCTTGAGTTACAACTGAGAATACTGACTTAAGTTCTCAATGCCATTTTATAACACATTGACAAGTTTGTAAAATATGATACAAACAGGGTTTTCAAGGAGTGAATTTTTAGATGGTAAAAAGAGTTATGTAAGAATGTTCTCAATGTGGTAGGTTAGTTACTGGGATCTGGCTGTGGGTCAATTGATGTCCACTAAGTGAATATTGTAAATTGTGTTAGTTTATTATTTCACTTTCACATTTTTCTATTTAGAGAACCCTGAGGCATCATTTTCTCCACAAATTCATTTGACTTTTTTGCTTTTTGTTCTGAAACATAAATGTATTTTAATTTGGCTGTGATTTAGCACAATGGCATGAAGTAATTGCACCATGAAAAATCCATATCGACTTGACTAATATAAAATTAAGCTTATTTAATAAAGCATATTATAAAGTTGTCCGAGTGCACATAAATGCTATAATGAAGCTGATTATTTAGTAATAGGAAATTTAACCATTTTTTTCTCAAAATACCTGTAGTTTTTTAAACCCTACAATAAATGCTACACTATTATTACTTATGAAAAGATGCAGTTATCAAGTGTTTCTTAAAGATCATGGCTGCTTAAAATGTTTGTGAAGAAGCAGATTTTGTGTTTACTTTATTACTGGATTTACTTTTTTATATAAATTATCCACTATTAAAGCAATTTCAAACCAATTAATACCAAGATAAATAATGTAGCAAGTTGTATTTGAATTCTTTTTCAAGTGTCTAGACCACTGAAATGTAAAAAAGGACTTTTATACATACAAGTTAACAACTAGATATTAGTGAATTATTAAGAAATAATCTAAATATAACTGTGTATTATAGAATAGTTTCACAGAATCAATCCATTAAAATTCATTTTTCTTTATTTATTCAAACACCAAAAAAGAGTATCCATAACCCTCATTCTGTAGGATTAATGGTTTGTCTATTTTTATTCCATCTGGCTCTAAGACCTAAGAACCTAGAGAAGAATATTGGCTAAGGACAGCCAGAAAAAAACAAGGAGAAAATAGAATCTATGAAACACATTTGCACAGAATAACAAATAGTTTCCAAAATTCTCCTCAGCTTCTTCCAAATTTCCTTTTCTTGGCTTCATTAAGCCTGACCTTGCCCTTCTGTGACTAAGCCTCTGTCAGCCATAGCTCTCTGCTTTGTGTGTATCTCTTCAGCCAGATTCTCCCAATTGTTCTTGTAAGTCTATTTTGGTCTAGCTTTACATTCTTGTCACCTATTACTATTTCTTTTGAAATAATTGTTAAGATCCTTCTTTGAAATGTTCTTTCTCAACTTTTTTTTAGACATAGAGGTCTTACATGTTTATTCTGTTCGAACGTCTAGATGATAATGGTTATGGATAATGAAAGGCTGCATGGATAGTGGAGGAAATGTAACACTACATTTCCAACAAAAATGAGCTCCCCACAGCACAGCAGTACATGGCAACAGAACCATGAGTGTGTCCATTGGATGTAGCTCTTCTAGGAAAGCCTTTGAATTTGTTTTAGATCTTATAACTTGCAAGGGGAAATAGGATTTTAAGAATTCAGATACAGAGAAAGTTCATACCTAATTGTGGGATGACTCAGTTTCTGGCATCAGCCCAGCCCCTGAATTCCTAACTCATAGTATTACTCTTACTTTTGTCTTCCACAGAAAGAAAAGGCTGTTTCCTTGCTCACACACATGCTGGGGTCACAACATGAAGACATAAAGCACTACCACATAAACCCATAACTACTCACCATTTTTTAAAAAAAACATATATAGAAACAAGCTGGGATTTGATATCAAATTGCTTCAGGACTATTTAGTTTTCAGCAGCTATATGAGGCACAGCCTCATTTCTTTACTATATATTTGCAATAATAAAAAGTATTTCCCACATTTAACAATAACTGAAATGGTGGGATTGTGTAATATGGTAGTACACACTAAGCAAGCTTGTTAGCCAGTGCTCACTACTAATGGGAACAGTCAGCATATCCTGAGGCAAAGCAAGTATTTTCTCTGAAAAATGCAATGCAGTTTATATCCCTCGCAGGTGCTTCTATGTCTTCTTGTCCTAACAAGAGTTCATTAATCACATTGAGAAGGAATAGGGGAGAGTGGACATCACTGGCTTCTTTCTAATTTCAGTTGGAATGCAGGGAGTGGGGCAAGGCCAATTAAAGAAGGGAAGAGAACATGCCAATGAAGTTCTCCAGTCTTTATATATTTCACCTTCACTTACTTTTATGTGTCAATAACGAATGCTAAAGTCAATTGATCTTTTACTGCTTCTTGGCTATGAGAGAATGCCACACGCCTGTAGCAGAGGAGGTGGCTCCATAGCTTCCTGTCCTCACATGTATCTGTAAAGTCTCCTGGGGACAGTTAGATTACTTTCCTCTAGTAAGTATCTCTTTACAATGAGGTTGATTT
Source organism: Montemys delectorum (assembly GCA_019843815.1). Taxonomy (NCBI): domain Eukaryota; kingdom Metazoa; phylum Chordata; class Mammalia; order Rodentia; family Muridae; genus Montemys; species Montemys delectorum. The sequence goes on from JADRCD010208747.1 coordinate 23,576, forward strand.
TCAGAACGTAAGTTGTCTATGGAGGGAAAGGAGAAAAGATAAAATAAGGAGAAATCAGCTGTCACTTCCCTCAAGTCACTTAGAATTTGAAATAAGGAGTTATCCTACAAATTTTGCAAAATCAATTCTCAACAAAATGGTAATATAATTTATTGTATGTGTTTTATTGTATGTAAAATTCAGCATCTAACTTTCGGTGGGATATCATAGGCAAACTGTTTATTCATATCACCATTGTAGTGTGTAAAAACACTTATTTGGGTAGAATGCCACTATTTTATAATATGGAGTTACACCACACAGGAGTAGTGGTGATGGCAGCTCCCTCTGTACACATCATTTAGATATGTTCTGACCTGAGAGAGTGCCTCCCTTTTCTGCCCTCTTGTTACAAACTCGTGATTACTCTGGAATGTAAGCATTCCTAGACAAAGTGTACTCTTTGTAATCATTGTATATATATTCATTGTAATTTCAGAAATCTAGTATTCTTGGGGTGGGGGGGGTGGCACACTTGAAGTATCTATGATTTGATTTCAATGTGTTTTGATACAGATTTTGTGTACTTTTGCTGTGTCTAGGGCATGGCACCATGAACCATGTCTTCCTAATAAATAAACATAGTTTTCCAAAGACTTTGTTTCCTGTAATACTCAATTGTTTATTCCATAGTAAAATCACCCCCATCCCACCCAATGACAAGTATGATCATTGTACCCATTGACTCCAGTTCTCTCTAATCGTACAGAACAGGAATCCTCTCCTGATGACCCTGCTAGGTGTTGACAGATTCCCTTTGCTGTCTTTTGCTTTTTGTTTTATATGAAAATCTTTTCTGAGTTCTTAGTATCCTTCTCTTAAAAAACCCTGTTTGAGGCCCTGTGAGCCCTGCCTGGCTCTTCCAGACCAGAGGTCATGCTATGTTTGTCTACATTAGCTTCATAAACAGGAGAACATTCCTACATCGAGTGTTCAGACTCTGACAATAACCTTCAAGTTACATGCTGTCTGGTAGAGAAAGTACAGTCTTGCAAATGACAAGATCAACTGATGATTACTCTACTTCTTATTCCCATGGGAGTGTTATCTTAGGTACATGTGTGAACATTAATAAAATGATAAATATTTCATCGAAAATTTTTCTAACTTTAACTATGTATGAAAGTCCTCATGAGAAATATTTTCAAAATGCATCTGAGGCATTTAAGCATTTAAATTAAAAACTCTTAGTTATATCATATAGAGAAAATGTTTAAAAAATGTAAAATTTTATTATAATTATTCATTCTTTGAGAATATTCATTAGGGTAAGAAATTATTTTTATACCCAAATCTATTTTATTTAAAGTCAACTTAAAGTTCCCAAAATATATTATTCAAAATTTTTACTTAACAATATTTGTGTTCTAGGAATTGAATCATAGCAGTTGTACTTGGATGAATTCTAAATTTTCATGATTATATTGCCTGGATATTATACATTGTTCACAAAGATAAAAAGAAGAGAACTCCAAATCAAGGGGAGATGTCACCCAGAGTCCCTATGCCTATCTTTTCTGTTTCACATTTCGTAAGAAAGAGCCTTTGTGTTTCTCTGCATGTGAGCTGAAAGTGTGTGTGTGTATATATGCGACATATGCATGCATAGTATGTATACATGTGTATATCTGTACATGTGTACATGAATGTATACTTATATGTATGTGTATGTGCTTGTGAAATATGGATATGCATGTGTGGTGAGTTTACCTGCATACACCCATTCAAAGGCCAGAGAAAGATGGCAGGAATTCTGTACACCCACTTTACACCTTGTTCGCTGGAGACAGGATCCTCTCTGAGGCTGAAACTCCCTGTTTTAGATAGACAGGCTAACCTGCTCCCAGGATGCACTCATCTCTTGCCTGCCATACCAGGGTTACAGACATGTGTAGACATTCTGGGATTTTTATGTGGGTGTTTGAATTCAAGTACTTAGGCTTGTGCAACAAGTTCTCTTAAATCCAGCCATCATGCTGATTTCCCATGATCACGCCGAGTTAGTAGTGATTAAAGAAGTTTCTCTCTCTCTCTCTCTCTCTCTCTCTCTCTCTCTCTCTCTCTCTCTCTCTCTCTCTCTCGTCTCTCTCTTCTCTGTCTGTCTGTCTGTCTGTCTCTATGTGTGTGAGAGAGAAAGAGCGAGAGAGAGGGAAGAGAGAGATGTGTGTGAGACAGTAAGAGAGAGAAGAGAGAGGGAGAGAGAGAGAGACAGAGAGAGAGAGAGAGAGAGAGAGAGAGAGAGAGAGAGAGAGAGAGAGAGAGAGAGAGAGAGACTTGTTTTCCTTTCAGGAATTTGGAACACAGACAGTTTGATTGACCCCTTGACCCTATCATTTTTTGTTTACCTTGAGTGTCACCCCTCCATCTTAGTCCTTCCCCAAGTCAAAAAATACTGTGTATTTCAGACTGAGGAGTATGAAAGTGCTCATAATATGAAGAGCACAAAGACAATTCACAGAGCTGTTAATGTTTACTAATGAAGTACATTTCCCTTCGGGGTATAATTAGGTTGAAAATGACAATTATCACCCCATGGAAGGAATCTTTAATGGTAAGATTTCTTACTAGTCGATTTAGGAATTTATCAAATTTGTTGTCTGTCAAGTCAGTGGATTAATTAAGGCTTAGCACATTTATTTGACAAGTTTTTACAAGCTAGTTATTACATACAAGGAAATCTGTGGAATCTATGAAGTTACAGGGACATACTACATATCCTGACACCATGGGTCCTGGAAGCAACCATATGCAATGAGACAATGAAGTTGAAATCAGAAGTCTCCTGCACTGTGCACAGCCACAGACATTGTTGAATACTGCACAGAAGACAGGGGCTGACCCTCCAGTATCGGGGATGATGAGTGAGGTGAGGCAAGAGTGAGAGTTCCAGTTTCATTTCCATTGCTATTATAGATATCCTGACAGAAAGTAAGAGAGAAAGGGCTTTAAGTTACAATTCCAGGTCAGGGTCTAGGACAGTAGAGAAGCCCAGGTAGCAAGATCTGGTCACTTCATATCCAGTTAAGAGCAGAAAGAGAGAGATGCACCTGCAGTGCATATTTGTTTTATATGGTTGCTTTCAACTTATTGGCTATTTTCAAAAAATGGTTATAACATATACATCATCTGGGTTGGAGGTGGAAGAATACATAATTAAAGATTAAAGCTATGTCTTGACCTTTAGATGTAAACACTGACTGTACAGGGAATCACATAGTGAGTTTGCTTACATTGTTCCCCTAAAGGCAGATTAAACTAAAAACAGGCTGAGCATGCAGTAGAACAGCCAGTTACCTACAGGTTCTCAAATTATCTCTATGGGTATTAACTGTGTGCTGTGAGATCTTTCAAAAGTTCATTCTTTTGGGAATTGAGATATTTTTATAAAAGTGTATTGACTGCTATACAACATTTTAATCACTTTGTGGTATAAAGGGCATGACACTTTTCAGTGTTCAAAAATTTACAGTATTTGTAAATTATACATTGTATATTATACATTACATTTATAATATATGCTATATATCAAATGTTATATGATATGTGTGATACATTATATACTTGTATATTATCAAGTATATATTGTATATTTTATATATTGTATATTATATACTATAAATAGAGAGAGGCTGATAACATCTCTTTACAGTGTTTGCTATTCTGAGTCAGTTAGCAGTCAATAGAGATTTTTACAGTGTAAATCGCTATTAGATTTTCTGTAAAGAACCCCACAGAGCTAAAAGTTGATTCAGTAGTTCAAAGCACTGGTTACTCTTGCAGAGGAACTGGATTAGATTCCTAGCATACACCTGTATGCTCACAGGCAACTATCACTTCAAATCCAGGGTATCTTGTGCCATCTTCAGGCCTCTGAGAGACGTGTGCTTACATGTCCAAAGGTAAAATAACCATCAATGGAAATGAAAAATGTATAATTTGTTTACAAAAGGATTCTCAATCAATGCTATTTTTTCCAACATAATGATTTGAAGAAGAAAAAGGAAGTCCATTTGATGCTGTTCATATACTATCTGGAACATGGTCAAATTCCAGTGTCCAGCACCTTAGAGAAAATTGAGTCCCTTCCCACCTATATTCCTGCTAGAGTTCATCAATTGTGGAGAACCACATATCTAGGCTGTCAAGTAAGAAAAAGAAAATCTATTTTTGGTGATTCACCCTATGGACTACAGATAAGTTAGTAAGTATCAACTTTAGATCACTTTTAAATTAAACCAAGCATCTATATTTTCCTTCCTTACTATAATACTGACACATGTTGGTGTCTCTGGCATGGTCTAGACTGCCTTAACCAACACAACGCAAATAATCAGTGTCTCAATGCTTTATTTTGCAAAGTAATCATGCTATTTGGTCCCTTTGTTCTATAACACATGTATCTATGAGATCAAAACTGACCAGGGAGGTCTTCCCTTAAAAGGTGTAAGGAACACCATTTGTAGTCAGGAAAATAGGAATTGTGGAGTTTTGTCCATTCAGCCTCATACATCCAGGATCCCTCCTTTGCATTTAAGCAGGAGTGCATCACAAGATAGCAGGGAAAATATCCACAAGCAAGAAATATGGAGTTGGGATAAATTCCCATGGAACAGCATAGGCAGGGACCTCAGAAATAGATGACAATTCACCCACAGAAAAAGAGTGGATTATTGGGGCCTTTGATTTGCTTTCTGGCAGCTCCATAAAATATGAATATTAAGTTTAGGACTACAAACATTTAATAACTATCCATGGGACTGATGAATACAAATAGATTTTACTCTTATAAGGGAAGAATATCACAATCACAGGAAGCCACAGTCATAGTAAACAATGCCAAACTTCAGCCTATGATGTCCACAGAGATTGGGAGGGGAGAGATTGGGTGCTAAAGTCATCCCCACACCACCTTATAGAACAAAGTCCTTTGTTGGTGGCATGTACAGGCGCGTGTACACACACACACACACACACACACACACACACACACAGCTGAGGCCCTGGCTCTATCATTGTGTACCTTGATGGATGATAGCTCAGAGCCAGACTCTTACTCTTTCTTCCTCTGTGAGTACCTTACACATGGAGTAAATGAATAACTTTTTCTTGAGCATGACCATAACCTTTGAAAATACACTTATGAGCCACTTCTTGGTTGGATCCAAGACCATACCTTAGAGAATATTTTAGTGAATGAGGTACCTCAGTAAGAACAGACTGCCAACACAACTCAAAACTCACTCTTTCATTAGGAATTTCTTACTCATGTTGGGTTGCTTGTTATGTGTTTTCCTTGGAGGTATCCAACATACGTAAGGATCACTTCAGCATTTATTTTTAATGAGTCTTGAAGTGTTTGGGAAAAGTCAGATGAAGAACTTTCTTCAACCTCTCTGTGGTTATATTAGGATACAGATGACCCAGTGGGACACTGATATTACCAACCATGAAAGTGTTGAATTGACTGTGTCATGATTACCCAGAGGACATCAGAACTCACTAAACTCAGTAAAAAGCATAGGTGTCCATCACTTGATAAATCTTGCATCCTCTTGTTCCAGATGATTCAGGTTAATCAATTTCTGGGGTGATCTTTAGCCATGTTTGTATCATTCCACAAACCTCTAGTATAGCTGAGATATTTTGGATTCTGTATCTCTTGCATGCTCCTTTCCTACAGGACTCTCAGCCACCAGGCAAGTGTTTTCTAATCTAAGATGGTCAACAAGGATGAAGAATCTTTATTAGTCGTGATACTAATGGGCTTGTGAGTAAACTTTCCTAGTATGCTCAGGTGTTGACAAGTCAAGTAAATATAATATTAATATATAATGTGTATTTCTCTAGAAGAAATATTATTTAACATATATTTGATTGACAATTAGCTAATGAACAAATTACCCCTTTCCATGTATTGAACACCAGAGTGAGTCTAGGTAGTCACTAAAATAATTAATTTATGAAGGAAAAAGGTCTGAGATCATTACAAAATACTTTCTTCACATTATCAGGACTAAGGCTATCCATACAAGAGTCCATTGTCTAGGGATCCCTTTGGAAGGCAGGTCTATAAAATTAGAACCCTACCACAGTCAAGAGCAAGAGGTCATCACACTAGCTGTTTGATATTTCAGATTAATCCTCATTCTATATGTTGTATTATTTATCATATCCCACCTCCTTGTTATCCCGCCTAGGTCATACATTCACAATAAAAACTTTGAAGACTGACAGTACACAGCAGATCTGGCTTGAGTGATTCTGTACTTCTTTGATTTCCTTGCAAACTCCATTACCTGTGTGTCTATGTGTCTGTGTGTTTGTCTGCATATCTGTTTCTCTGTCTCTCTGACTCTCTGACTTTCTCTGTGTAGGGGGGATCTTTTGAGTGCTCAGTAATTCTTCAGAGATAAGTCTTTTTTTTAAAGGCCTATTGACCAACAAGTAGCCCCTATGGACTGGTTAAAACCGATCTCAGAAGAAGACTTCTGAAATACTTGCAGTAGATGTATGCATGAGGATGTATTGTCTCCTGAGGATAGCATGGCAACAGTAAAAAATTGGGCCTGCAGTTGGCCAGATTCTATGTTTCTTTTCACAGCAGTTCAGCAGTACAGGTTATCAATAAACAAGTCAGGTACTGATGGCATTTCATACATCAAAAATGAATCATGGATATTGTAAAAATAATTTTCCTTTCTTATTTCCTTATCACTTAGAAGCTTAGCATTCTTCTCCTACAATTTCAACAAGAATACCATACATTTGTTTGCTTTCCAATCGAAAGAATGCTAAGATGCTTCTATTCATTCTCTCTTCCTGGTCCTCCAACTAAATTGCAAGTAACTGGATCCATAGCATCTTATGTGGAGGAGCAGGTACCTCAGAATGAAGTCACAGTCATGCAGAAATTCCTGGAGAGTTCTGCAGACACATAAAGATAGACTCTATTCGTGCCCCTTAACCTTCTACATCCTAGAGTCCCTCTTATTTCTGGACACCTTTGTGTTTCATTCTAAAATCTCATCTCTGCCCTTTCCTGTTAGCAATAACAAAGATGGTAGGAAATTCGAAGAGATCTGTGTCTAAGCTCAACACTTGTAGAAAGAAATCTATGTAGACTGGAAATTTTCAGGGCATAACCTTCAGTAGAGGAAATACAGAAAGAGTCTGTGTACATTTTAGGGCCTCCATTGATATCTTTATTTAAAGACAAAAGTATCAATTATTTTATGTGTCACCTATGTCCAAGAGACTGCTTCGCTTTCATGGACACATCATACCATTTAAATCAATGAAACCTCTCATATGTCACTCAAACAGAGGCAATTATGAATAGTAGTACTGCTAAAGCCTTTCTTCCTGATGTTGTTCAGACTAAGTTCTGACCATTAGCTGAACAGGTTTGGCTTTCTGTGACTTGTACACAGGCTTCATGGTGATAACTATGCCAAATACTTTGTGGGATCTTACTGACTACACTAGGCAAATCTGGTCCCCAATTCAGCATCTCTTCTCAGTGATCCCACCTCACCCTGTCCTGTTTACTGTCTCACATGCTTTCCCTGAAAGGAACTGATTGTGTCCCTTCTGAAAGAATAAGTGATGCTTTGACTGTAGCCTAACCTCTGCCTTCCAGGTTTTCCCTCTACCTTCCAGATGTTCCTACCATTTAAATTACACCTCCTACCACAGCATTTTTATGTTCTTTAAGGCTATGTCAACTTGCATGGGAATCACACTGATGGTAATATATACATATGTGTACATGACTCTATTTCAAGCTGCTACATCAGAGAATAAGGGATGCTCAAAACTTGGACTTCATTTTCTTTCCCAATCCTCTTACACCATTCAGCAATGAAAGAAATGTTAGACTGTCCAAGAGCTGATATCCATATAACTATGAGGTAGTGACCATCACAGAAACCTTCATATGAAGTCTTCCTTCTCATGATTGAAATGCATCACAGATGTGGCATTTGGCTAAATTCTAGGCAAACTTCCTTAAATTTGATATGTCACAATTCTAGCAAACTGACTTTGAAGGCATCCACTGAGCAGTAGTTGATTCCCTACTCCCAAGTGTTCTGATCCAGAATAAAGAGTGTCAGAAGCCTATGACTACTCAAATTACCATCATCAGATGCTGATAACCACAGATGAGAATTTGGAATATACAGATATTTGACATGATTAGATTAAAAGCTACACAAAAGGAACGATATCTGTGTACATCTCAGATATTCAGTAGCATGATTGTTGGCTTTATATGGCATGTTGTCCCCATGTTCCTGGCAATTCTCAGTCATGTCTTCTCTTCAAGACACTTAGGAGCCATCATAACCACCACTTATGTATTTTCACTGCTCACTCTATATCTTACTTCCCTGCTGATGTTTTGTTTTAATTCATCAAAAGATAAGAACCCAATGCTCCATGTTAATCATCTCCACTATGAAGAAGAGTGCCTGACCTGTCTTCAATATCTTACCAACTCGTCTGTCTTCTGCCTTTCACTTCCTCTTCCTCCTTCCTCTTCCTCTTTTCTCCTCTTCTTCCCTCCATCAGCTTCTTCCTTCCCTGCTCTCTCCCTCTCTCACTTTCTCATTATTTGTTGTTCCTATTTTATTGGAGAAAGGCAACTGTAATGGTTTGATTGGCATCTTTTTTTTTATAATCTTTATATCATGTCCTCAAAATTCTCATCTAAGCAAAACTTTCAATGCTCCTTACAACTCTGATACGTTGTTCTGTCATTTTCCTTTGACATAACTGCACTAATGTCCTCTTGACTGTGGATTTAAGAGTTATTTAATTAGAATTGTGTGGGTGAAGCCATGCAAGCACCCCACACTCTGACTATCTCAGCACGATCATGTCAATTACTAAGAGATCACTTTGGAAATCTACGAGCATAAACTGCTTCTGTATCTTCTCTTTGAGGTTCTGTTTGGTTCGTACAAGTGGACTGCCATATTCTTGTTAGGCACAAAAATAATGTAGACTACTGTGTCCTGTGATTAAATGGCTCTCTGTATTCCTGCTCATGTTCTTTTTTCAGAACATTTTTCTCTGTGTTAGTAAAATAGCTTGCAGTGTTCAATTACTGCATGAAGGGGCTTCTTCTACTTTCACTATCACCTTCTGTCTCTACACTTAGAATGGAGGTATTGAATCCAGTGTAGTTCTGCACTCTTACTCAAATATCTACACTTCTAAATATTTATTTTATGTGTAAGTGTTAGTTTCTATATGTGTTATGAGTACCAAATGTGTGTAGAGTCCTGGGTAGCCAGAAGAGAGCACTGAGTCTCTTGAAACTGATATTACAGGTATAGATAAGCTTCCTAATAAGGGTGCTGGAGACTGGAACCAGGTCCTTATCAGGCACAAATGCCCTTGGCCTCCAGGTCACCTCTGCAGTCCAGTCTCCGTGTCTTTTTTTTTTTTAACTTTTATTGCATTATGATGAAAAAAGTTACATGATTTCAATTTGTCTGAATTTGTTAACATTTAAAAACATATTTTAAGTAAATAGAATTAAATCACATCCTTGTTTCCCTTTTGTACCCTAACTCCTCCCAGAAACCCCCTCTTCAATATCTACAATATCTTTTTTGTCATATTTCTTAAAATTTATAAAATATTATAACAATGAGTATTATAAAAGTTGTTTGATATAAAACAATCAATTTAATAGTGTTATGTAGATGCTTGTCTACAGCAATACTGAAAATACATATGTTTTTCTCAGTATAAATTTCAAATACCTCCAAACAAATTAACTGTATATTTCAAAATAATACATCATTACTAGTATTTTCTTAAATGAACATAAATATATACAGTCTTTTTGTTTGTTTGTTTTGTATTTAGTAGAGTATAAAATCTTAGCTTTTTCTATGGTACAAGCCTAAAATAAGAACAATTTTTAGACATTGGATTTCATTGTAATAAGGCTGTACTTCAATGACCCTCAAATCACTGAAGGATTTTACTTCCATCATAGCTAAGCTGAGAGTTGACAGTTCTGCTGTGCCAAGGAATGAATTGTAGGCATGATTTTTGGATGCAGACTTCCTGCTCTGGTCAAAACTATTTGACTTGAGTGAGTGACTTTATTCTCAGGCTGTAGAGAACAGGTTACATTCATTTAAGAAATGGTGTGTGTATTAAGATAGTCTATCCATAAAGTCATTCACCAACTGTATCAATGAACAATGGTTCTGCTTGGAGGGTGGCACAAACATTAGGTGTGGGTAAGAATCTGGTTTATTGGCTGTGATATTTTGGAAAAGCATTCACCTCAGAGAAAGAGTAACTTGTAAAGTCCTCTTCTTCAAACTTGATACAAGAGTTACAAAAGTCAGGCAAATCATTCAGTCTCACTCTTTGTTTTTCTCTTTCATACAAGCCACCTCCCAAGTTAATTGTCTATGTTTCTTTTGGGTATATAAATACTTTTGAAATATATAAGCTGTTCTGAAAACCATAGTATAGTGTAAAAACATTAAATAAACAACACTACTAATAGAGAGGCTGAGATAGGAGAAGCAAGATTTCAAGACCCTTATGTTGTACACAGCAAGACATTGCCACAAACAAGCTGAAAGTATATATAGATTGTACAATATTGGACCTATTTCTCCAATTACCAAATTAGAGAGACCATTGGATGACAATCAACACATTTCTAATTCCTCATATTATTGGATTTCAATTGATTAGGATATGTTGGTAATATTAATTTTCATATTAAGATATTAAGAAAAGGTAATTGTCACTTCCTGTTGTTTTCGTTGTAAGAGGTGGAATTAGTTTTGTATGGATTTGTTGAAAGATTACTTTCTTGTTTCTTCTAGGTTGTAGTTTTGCTCCTTATGTTGATGTTTTCCATCTATTATCCTTTGTAGAGCTGGATTTGTGGAAAGATATTGTGTAAGTTTTGTTTTGTCATGGAATATCTTGTTTTCTCCATCTATGGTAATTGAAAGTTTTGCTGGGTATAGTAGCCTGGGCTGGCATTTGTATTCTCTGAGGGTCTGTATGACATCTGCCCAGGATCTTCTAGCTTTCATAGTCTCTAGTGAGAAGTCTGGTGTAATTCTGATAGGCCTGCCTTTATATGTTACTTGACCATTTTCCCTTACTGCTTTTAAAATTCTTTCTTTGTTTAGTGCATTTGGTGTTTTTATTATGTGACGAGAGGAATTTCTTTTCTGGGCTGGTCTATTTGGAGTTCTATAGGTTTCTTGTATGTTCGTGGGCATCCCTTTCTTCAGGTTAGGGAAGTTTTATTCTATAATTTTGTTACAGGTATTTACTGGCCCATTACATTGGGAGTCTTCACTCTCTTCTATACCTATTATCCTTAGGTTTGGTCTTCTCATTGTATCCTGGATTTCCTGGATGTTTTGGGTTAGGAGATTTTTGCTTTTTGCATTTTCTTTGACTGATGTGTGAATGTTTTCTATGGTGTCTTCTGCCCTTGAGATTCTCTCTTCTATCTCTTGTATTCTGTTGGTGATGCTTGCTTCTACAACTCCTGATTTCTTTCCTAGGTTTTCTATATCCAGGGTTGTCTCTCTTTCTGATTTCTTTATTGTTTCTATTTCCATTTTTAGATTCTGGATGGTTTTGCTCATTTCTTTCACCTGTTTGATTGTGTTTTCCTGTAGTTCTTTAAGAGATTTTTGTGTTTCCTCTTTAAGAGCTTCTAGTTCTTTACCTGTGTTCTCTCGTATTTCTTTGTGGGTGCTATTTATGTCTTTCTTAAGGTCCTGTATCATCATCATGATAAGTGATTTTAGATTTGCATCTTGCATTTCCTGTGTGATGGTGTGTCCAGGACTTGCTATGGTGGGAGAATTGGGTTCTGATGATGCCAAGTAACCTTGGTTTATGTTGTTTATTTTCTTACACATCCCCCACCATCTGGTTATCTCTAGTGCTACCTGCCCTTGCTAAATCTGACTGGAGTCAGTCCTTCCTGTGATCCTGGTTGTATCAGAACTCCTCAGAGTCAGGCTGTCTCTGTGACCCTGTGATTCTGGGATCCTGTGACCCTGGGCTTGTTAGAGTACCTGGGAGTGCAGCAGCTTCCTCTGGGTGTTGTGGGCCTGGCTATGGAAGCTGGGCCCAAGGTCTGTTCAGGACACCAACCCAGAGAGACTGGAAGGAACCCAAGCCACTCTGCTGGTGGGGTTCCTGTGTGCCTGGTCCCACTGGACCCAGTTACTCCCGGTATTGGGACAGATGTTGGGTCCTCCTCACCTCTGATCCTGAGAGTGTCAGAGTGCCTGGGAGTGGAGCTTCCTCTAGGTGTTGTGGGACTGGCTGCAGAGCTTGTGCCCAAGGTCTGCTCAGGACACCAGCCCAGAGAGACCAGAAGGGAGTCTCCGAGTCTTACCTGAGATGGTTATGACTTAACCTTTCACATGACTATCTGGATAGTTTGTTGGATCCTTCTGGCTTTGTTCTTTTTTATCTGTGTTGTTTACTTTCTTGCATTTCTATCCTACATCTTTTTTTTCTAGAGTATCTGCTTTGCATTTTTTGTTACCTATGATTTTGTTCTGTTGTTACCCTAGGACTACCTGTTGCATCTAAACCATCCCATCCTCTGCTCTGCTGTGACCTCACCTACTTGGGATCTGCTTTGGTTTGGTTTAGTTATGCTTTGTTTTCTTGTCATTGTGTATTTTCTTCTTTGTGTGTTTGTAGTTTTTAATTGAAAGTGTTGGAAGTTTATTTGGATTGTATAAGTGCTAGATATTTTGTATTCCCAAAATATCCTTAATCTGCTTTTGGATGAGGCTGCATATGTGGAACAGTATTTACACATCACAAACACTGTGACTAAGGCTAGATTGAGGGTAGGGCATTGAGGATATACTTGTTCCTCAGGGGTTAATTCTATATGCCTCTATATTGGGTTTTATAATAACTCAAATCTAGATTAATTTCTGTGACATTTGTGATAGGAAAAGCAAACATGCAGCTAGCTTCAACTCCATGACACTCAGATAGCCTGTGCCTTCAATCAGTAGAGATAAAGGTTCATGTGAAATTCATCTGGTTAAACCAGAGCACAGGGTAACATTTTCCCATTGTTTACACCAGCAAATGTGATAAGCAGCTTTGTGTCACTGTCATGTGCCACATGACAGACATAGCCTATAAAGAGGAAAGGGATATTATGGCTGGAGGTTTTAGAGGTATATATCTATAGTTATCTGACCCTGTTGCTTAGAGCCAGCATGGAGGAGGAATTTTACGGTGTGAGTATGTGATGTGGGGAACCTGTACACTCTGCAGAAACCTAGAGGAAACAGAAGCCTGCTGCCCAGTATCTCCTAAATCAAGGCTCACCCCCAATAATCCACTTTCCTCTCCCTTTGATCCACCCCTAAAGCTTCCACCAACTCAGGTAGTACCATAGAGTGCAACAAAGCTTTAATGCATGGCCTCTTGGGGACACTTCAAGTACAACCTAAAGCAATGTCTCTATGTCTTTCTCTCTCTCTCTCTCTCTCTCTCTCTCTCTCTCTCTCTCTCTCTCTCTCTCTCTCTCCTTCTTCCTCCTCCTCCTCCTCCTCCTCTTCCTCCCCCTCCTCCTTCTCCTTCTTTTCCTCCCTCTCTCCCTCCATCCTTTCCTCCCTCTTTCATCCCTCCCTCCCTCCCCCTCTCCCTCTCTCTTTGCCAGGAGGCATGCATATGTATGTATGTTCTTTATCTCCACTCATTTTGGAAAGCTTCCAACCACTGCTGAAAACTTTCTTGCAATACACATTTCAGATCAGTTCTTCCTGGTCCCTCTGCTGCATTCAGAGTTATTATTGCTCAGTCTCTCTGCTGTGCTTACTTTGCTTTAACTATATGTCCTATTAAACAATTTACCAAGAAACCTGGTAACAAAATTGTGAAATGCCATGCAATAATTTTGACTTCATTTCTACATGAGAAAGTACAGCAGTCAATGCAAATCTCTATAATCTTTTTGTCAGAAGAAACGTATGAAGGACACTGTAGACTCAATGGCTTATAGTCATTGTAGATTTTTCTTTTCTGTTGACAAGAAAGACATTCCAGGGTAGTGCTAGCAAACATTCTCTGTGTCTACTTCCAATGGATACATACTTCTCTGTGACAGTGAGCTTCAGAGAAATTTTCTGTGCCACCATTTTCTCAGTAACTGATCATGACAAATAATACTTCATATTTGTGTGTGTGTATGCATGAGAATATATGCCATAAAAATATAACCCATAGTGTGTGGCAAGTATTATCAATTATTATCAGACAAGGAAAAATAAATATCAGTGTTACAAAATAAGGTTATAAATTTTTCTATCTTTCTCAGTTATTTTAATAACTATATGCCATTTTAAGTTTCATCCTGTTTTGACATACTTTTATTTTTCCCAATGTCATTCTTTTGGTAATCTGAATCAATGTAAACTTGCATATATAAAAAGTATCCCATTTTCTTACACTGAAAATTAGGAATTGAGAGTTGATGGAATGTACAGAGAGATGAACCATTCAGACCAACCAGCCACTGAGTGAATCATAAGAGGTTATGATGGGCCTTAGTGTTTTTTCAGAGTTGGAAGCTAGGAGTTAGAACATCATCCACATCAAGAAGTAGATCTCTGGAGAAGAAACACAAGTGCCTAACAGAGCTGGGATGCCTGTAACAGACTATGCTAACTGACCATAAACACTGGCCTGCTCTGTTCACCCCACTCAAGATTTATCTTTTCATTCTGACTTAACCAAACTTTACCCTTCTACCTGGGCAGGCACATCACACTCACTTCCACGTCGTCTCATTGGTTCTCAGGACTCTACATGGGGTTGTTATTTAGATAATTCTTCTTCTTGGGCCCCCTTGGCTAGAGAGGGATTCTGAGGAGAAAAAAACTGAGGACATGCACCTCAGGAACCTCAGCCATCTTGTCATTATTCTACCCTGTTATCAATTCCCCTTTTCCAGTCATAAAAGAACAGATGCCAGGTCTCCGGCACAGAAAAGCTGGTTTTGGTATTACTGAAGACTACATAATTATATTCCATTTACCTTTTCTAAGGGGTCAATGGAAATGGCTGAGAAACTTCCCACAGGCAAACCTAGGTAAACACTCAGTGTCTCAATTGTGCTATAGTAAGTGGCTTTTTGAAGATTATTTATTCATTTACTATTTATTTGTTTGTTTGCTTATTGATTGATTTGGCTTATGCTAAGAAGAGACCATCAGGAAGGCAATGTTTGCACAAATTTCTACACAAATCTCTAAGGACCCAGTTTTAGGATAAATCCATCTAATGGTCTAATAAGGCCTCAATCATTGTGTACAGTCTGCTGAAAATGCCACCATTCCTTGGAGAATTTCAAACCTTACATTTTAGCCTGTGTTCCATTTGTTAATGAATATTAATGGTGGATTTTCATGTACTAGCATACTTTCACTTTTCTTTTGGGCAGGGATTTAATATGACACCCATTTAATCACTTAAACAGTTGGGTTAAAGGCTTGATGTGATAGCCAATTAAGTCACTGAGTTGTGACCATATGTGCTTGCCAAATCAGAAGCCTTACAGCGAGAAATTCTGCAGCATAATTAGAGTGACAGCCCATGTTCCCAGTCTTGGGTGTTAACTCCCCTGCTGTCTGATGGAACCTTGCCCTAGGGGTTGAGGCCATCTAAGGAAACTGTGCCTACAGTACACAGTGCCTTTAAGGTAATTCTTCCATATGACCAAATGCTTACCCATGTAGAATTCTCGTACTAGAAGAACGCCTTTCTTGGAGTCCCAGTGGGACAGGGGGTCACTTTATTCAAGCAAGAATTGGAAATGATTAAATGAAGAGTGCAAGTTAATTCTGCAAGAGTTTGCTAAAGGTTTACGGTGCTTTTTTTCTTGCAGGATATGTGAAAAGGCTTTTACTGATTTCATGGAAAGTGTCTGAGAGAGTAGTTTAAACAAACTGCAGAAGTAGCAATTGGGTTTAATACAATTGATTTTAAATTTGTTTTCTTCAGACACTAGATTTCTTTGTATTGATTACTTTGATATATTGAGCCTTAAATATTTGCATGGACTGGATACCATTAATTGCCTTATTTCTTATAATTCCACAACTTTTATGTGATTAACAATGATTTAATAATATGAATAGTTTTGCATTTTCTTTGTCTGTAAATCTTGCTCTAAAATTAATTAAGTATTCAAAAATAAAATAAAGTCAGTTGAAAATAAGTATTCTTAACTACTAAGTCTCAAATGTATAACTTTGTGCTATTCATCAGAGTTTGATTTTCAAACACTGTACTTACTTTAATCTAAAATTCTTAAATTCATTTTAATAAGCTAATGCGTAGGGCTGTGTGTGTGTGTGTGTGTGTGTGTGTGTGTGTGTGT